>JAUNZO010000294.1:0-145258 GCA_031894775.1 Chloris gayana | reverse complement strand
AATACAACCATTCGTGCAGCGGAAACATAACATTATGAAAGTTTAACATCCTACGAGTATTGCAGCGGAAACTTGTACTATTCTACAACAAAAGACTAGCAACGATCCACGTGATGTACCGAGCCCTTCGTACATCACGGTCCTCCCTCTTCACGGCGTGGGGTTACGTTCCCATTGGAGGGAACCTCCCTCAGGACACCGCTCCTCTTCCGGAAAGCTACCATACAAGTCGTGGTAGTACGACTCGTTCCCCGAAAGATAACGAACAAACCCCGAGTATTCTAATACTCAGCAAGACTGACCCGTCAACAGGCACGCTAAGGCCGACGCCTAGTATGCAAAGGCTTTCTCGGCTGTGGGGTTGACTCCTTTGCGAAAACAACGCTAAGAGGTGGATCCTTACTTTCGTTGTTTTAGCTCAACATTAGGATTCATTAACATCTATGTTTGCAGTCTACAGCTATTGCAATCATGTTTGCAAGAAAAGATCGTAATAGATCAACATTCCTTTCATTTCTCATCTTCATCTTCTAGTTGATTACTACGATGTGACGAGCTAAACAAGCGGTACTCATTTCTGCGAGGGACAGCTGATTCGAATCGATTTATACCAGCTGGCAAAACCCGACTACACGACGTATACGCATCACACCGATCGTATACGACAACCTTTCCCGCTAGCACCCGACGTAAGACTAGCCATTTCCAACTCCCCGGGAGTATGGCGACTCCACGACTTCCCTCGTGGCCGACCCATCTCCCTCCCGTGAGACTATCCTCTCACTAACAGCCGGCAAAAGAGAGCTAGCTACGCTACATCTCTCGGGGCGGTAGGGTACATCAGCTTGTCGGGCCCATGATACCAGCATGTAGTACGGGTACGTTCAAACTTGTTCAACTAAGCCGACAACGGTACGGTCCTTGACCGACTCGGACGGGGCTACCACCTTGCAAGACCTCATCTCCGTCTTGCCCTTTCTCCTACGGGGCCCGTCCGGTCTCAGCCTTATTAACATCTTCATTTCCACTCTCATCTTTAACTTTCTCTTATCCTTCCTTTAAGCAATAATAAACCAGTCATTACCCTATATCTCGCGAGTAGTGTATGACACCACTCGACTTCTACCGATTCCCTATGACATAAGCTTAGCAGCTTGTCAACTCTATTGAGCTACCTGTACCAAGTATAACATAAACAAATGGAAACCTATCTCATGCATCTAGGGTATCAAGCAACTCCTATAACCTAATGCACAATCACGACTCATTACCGTGATAAAAGCAAGACTTTAAAAGCATAGGTGGGATGCACCGGGCTTGCCCGGATTCGAGTCGGAGTCGGCTTTCTCGTGTGTTGGTCGACTTCAAAGTTCCCGCCTCCTATCTCGAACTCGGACGGAACTTCGATCACGCCAAGACCTAGGTCGACCAACAATACATCGCGAATCACCACCATGCATGCATGAATGTACATGATATGATGTACAGAGATTTCATTAATCACGATCATTAATTAACAATTAATCATTAAGTAAGTTCATTACTTATTAATTTACAATTGATCCTGTGCATTAACTAATAATTAATCATGTTTATCAATTAATACTTACTAATTAATCATGTTCATTTAAGTAATAATTATTCATGTTTATTAATTAACAATTAATAATTAATCACGTTCATTAATTAACACTTAACAATGTCCATTGATTAATAATTAATCATGTTCATTGCTGAACCATTAATTATGTTCATTAATTACTACTTAATCATTAATCAATGATATGCAATAACACATAGAGTACTAAATTGGGATCACATGAAATGACGGTGTTTATGTTGAATTTTGGAAAACAGTTTTCACAAACACTTTCGTCTGCAGATATCTCTAATTTTTTAAAGAAATTCATTTCGCAAAATCAACTAATAATTAGCATAAAATAATGAATTTTCTTAATTAAAGGAAAGTAATTAACTAAACTAGGAAATTATAATTTTCCAAAATAGGCATTTGAATACATAATCAAATAGAGAATAATTTTATGAATCTAATGCACTTTGTTTGGTATTTTTCTGATTTTTGTGAAATTTTCTACGAATTGATGAAGTTTGAATAAAATCGAAATCAATTAAATTCGAAAAACAATGGAACTCACTTGGGCCGAAACCGAGCCGGCCCATGGGTGGGCGGCCCATGACGCGCGCGGCCCAACTCGAGGTCGGGTGCGGCGGCCATGGCTACGGCGGCCGGAGGTGGCGACGGCTTGCCGGAGTTTGGCCGGACGGCGACCCACTCGCGACGGAATTTCTCCTACATGGTCAACTCGACATGAGGAAGCGGTTGGTGGGGTCAACTTCACCGGAAACCGGCCGGAAGTACGTCGACGGCGAGAGGCGGGCGGAGGAGAGGTTCGGCGGCGTCGTGTGCTCACCGTGGTTGACCAAACGATGAACGGTTGGACGCTAGAGCTTCACACGCTCATGACGAAGACCGGCATCGCGTTCTTGGAAGCCGGGGGTGGCCGGAGCCCGGTGTTCACCGTGGAGGCATAGGCGGCGGCACAAATAGCTCATGAAACATGGTGAATTCTGGCCGGACAGTGGGGGAGAAGGGATGATAAGCTACCGGGGAATAGAGGAAGGGGTCGCGCAGCCTTGGAAAACGGAAAGAGGAGGATTCGCTCACCGTGGGGAAAGAATTTGGGACTCGCGGCAACGGCCGGCCGTGGCGACGGCTCAAGGAAGAATGGCCTCGATCTCCGGCCTTCCATCGGCGGGATGCGGGCCGTGGCCATGGGGTGGTCATGGGACTCGTGCGGAATCCCCGGGTGGTGACGGCTTGGCCGGGAAAGGCCGGAGGCGGCCGGGCGGCGGGGTCTAGAAGGACGGACCGGGCGGCAGCGTTTCGGGAGTGAGCTCGAGGGAGATGGAAAGAAGAATACGGCCCGGTCCGTTATCCCCAACGGCAGAGGAGTGAGGTGGAGAGGAGAGCTCCTGCGTGGCGGTCGCGGAGCGAGGCGCGCGGCCGGGAGGAGCTGCGTGGCGCCGGAGAGGCGGTGGGGTGAGGGTCCGTTCGAAGAGAGAGAGAAGAAGAGAAAGGCAACCGGCCCGATGCGGTGATTTTACAAAAACCCCTCGGGCTTTGCTTTAATTAAAAATCGTACTTCCAACACTCGAAAAATTCTGCGAAAAATCAGGGATGGAAATGAAAACATTTTGAATCTTTTTCCTTATTGGCCGGAGTTTAAATTCCAAATAAATTTTGGATTAAAAATTCAAGTTGAAATTAAAAAGAAAAGTTTCCATTATTTCTTGTAAACCTTTTTACAAAATAAAATAATTTCTTAGCAACTCCATAAATCTGTTATCGTTATGTTTAATCAACAGAAAATGTTAAACACCTTAATTTACTTTTATTTAAATTCTTTTTAAGAATTTAATTTAGCTTAAGTTAAATTGGTATTTTATGTGCACTTCTTAACACAAAATTTAATATTTTCACAAGTGCAACATGATGACATGCTCATGAATGACATGAAATGCACTTTGATTTGGTAGGGTTGTTACAAGTCCATGCCGGAGATCTCCTCGGCGTCGTCCGGTGGACCCTCGCCGCTGCTGTTGTAGCCGCTGGAACCGCCCAACTACCTCCTCGTGGTCGTGGAGCAGGGCGTGGTGTGCCTCGACCAGTCCGTCGTACACTCCCTCAAGCTGGACCATCCGGAGCTCCATCTCAATCAGCGTCTCCACAACGTGGTTACGCCGTGCTCGTCATCCCCGCCAACTCGCCAAGTGTGCCTCGTCCGCCTCGCAAGCGGCGTCTCGCCGAGCGGTGACCGTGACCAGCTGCTCGTCCAACGCAATGGACATCCCGTGGAAACCGTCGCGGTCCCGGGTAACCTCCACCAGCCTGCTCCTCCGGCTCGGCGATCCCGGCGTGGGACCTCCGGATCTCCCGGCAGCCTACTCGACGACGGTTCTTCCAAGCGCCTATCCGTCGGTCCCGGCTCTGCGTCCGTAACTCCAAGTGGTGGATCTGCTGCTCTAGCTCCGTGACGCGTGCAGCCCGTGCGTCCTCCTCCTCCCCGAACACGCTTCCTACCGCGAGTCATCGGCATCTCGCAGGGAACATGTTTAAACCGGTTAAACACTTTCTTCCCCGTAAGAAAACGAAAGTACAACCTATACAAGTACTACGAAACTAGCTAAGTATACCCCAATATTTCATTTATCACACAATATGACATGATGCATGCTCGGCGGACTAACTATACGTACTATAGTATATAAGACTATAACGAATAGTTAGCACTTCCCAAAACCCGAACGTCGAACAGCTTAGTAAAAATCTATCTATTCTACATCCCTATAGGGCTCCGTATTCTCTCGTGTTCTAAGCGTACTAACGTGTTAAGTTTTTGAAAACAAGCTTGTAATGATGTACTCGTTGCCTCCGAACCGCTCCGATACCAGCTGTGACATCCCCTCCGGACACCCGGAATCGACGAGGACACTCGACGAAGTGAGTTACAACGGTATCATCTCGTACAAGCCAAAACTATATACATCATGGTATAATATAACCAGGTTTTCAAAATACAAACATTCGTGCAGCGGAAAATATGAACATTATTGAAGTTTAACAACCTACGAGTATTGCAGCGGAAACTTGTACTTTACACAACAAAAGAGTATTAAACGTTCAACGTGATGTACCGAGCCCGTCGTACACCACGGTCCTTCCTCTTCACGGCGTGGGGATACGTTCCCATTGGAGGGAACCTCCCTCGAGACACCGCTCTTCTTCCGGGAAGCTACCATATAAGTCATGATAGTACGACTCATTCCCTGAAAGATAATGAACAAACCCCGAGTATGCTAATACTCAAGCAAGACTTACCCGTCAAAATGGCATGCTAAGGCCGACGCCTCGTATGCAAAGGCTTTCCGGCTGTGGGGTTTACTCCTTTGCGAAAACAGACATTAAAGGGTGGATCGTTACTTTCAGTATTTTAGCTCAACATTAAGTTCATTAACCTTGGTATTTGCAGACTACCACTATTGCAATCAAGTTTGCAAGACAAGATCAAAGTAGATCATTATTCCGTTCATCTCTCATCCTCAACTTCCATTTTGGTTAACTACGATGTGACGAGCTAAACAAGCGGTACTCATTACTGCGAGGGACAACGATTCGAATCGATTCATACCAAGCTGGCAAAACCCGACTACACGACGTATACGCACCACATCGGTCGTATACGACAACTTTTCCCGCTAGCACCTGACGGAAGACTAGCCATTTCCCAACTCCCCGGGAGTATGGCGACTCCACGACTTCCTTCGTGGCCGACCCGACCCATCTCCCTCCCATGAGACTAACCTCTCACTAACAACCGCAAAAGAGAGTTGGCTACGCTACATCTCTCGGGGCGGTAGGGTACATAAGCTTGCTGGGCCCATGATACCAAGCATGTAGTACGGTACGTTCAAACATGTTCAACTAAGCCGACAACGGTACGGTACTTGACCAACACGGACGGGGCTACCACCTTGCAAGACCTCATCTCCGTCTTGCCCTTTCTCCTACGGGGCCCGTCCGGTCTCAACTTTATTAACACTCTCTTCATCTCAGTGACAACATATCAACCCTTAAAGCCTCCATGCTTTAATATCCCTAACCATCTACCGTTGCGACTATGAATTAAGCCTAGCTTCTATTGAGCTACCTATACCGAGATAGCATAAACATACGTAAACCTACCTCAATGCATCTAGGGTATCAACCATTCCCTAGCTCTTAATGCACAAACATAACTTAACTATGTGATAAAATAAAATATTTAAAAACATAGGTAGGATGCACCGGGCCTTGCCTCGGATGTGAGTCGGGGTTAGCTTCCTCGGCGTGTGGGTCGACTTCGAGATTCCCTTCGCCTACCTCGACCTCGGGTGGAACCTCGATCACCTCGTAACCTAGGTCGACCAACAATGCGTCGCGAATCACAATCATGCATGCTTGAATGAATATGATATGATCATGCAAAGGTTTTATTAATTATGTTCATCAACTAATACTTAATAATTAAATATGTTTAGTAATTATAACAATAATTAACCATTAATAATTCAACATATTTGTTAATTAATAAATTATAATTAAGCATGTTCATGAATCAATAATTAACAATTGATTATGCTCATTAATTAAGGCTTAATCATGGTCATTAATTACTCATTAATTATGTTCCTTAATTAGTAATTAATTATGTTCATTAGTTACTAATTACTTAGGTTCATTAATTAATAACTAATCCTGTTTATTAATCAATGATTAATCATTACTTAAATGACATGTGATAATACATAGGATAATAAATTTGAATCACATGATAATGTTTAAGTTTAATTCTGGAAAATAATTTTCATAATTACTTTCATCTGCAGTATCTCCTTCATTTAATTAATTTCTTTTCTTAAATTAAACATTTAATTAGCATAAAATAATAGCTTCTATTAATCAAAGAATGTGACTAATTAATATCTATGAAATAAAAATGCTCAAAATGGATATTTTATTTCATAACTAGATAGATCTTATTTCTCCGAGTCTAACAAAATTGGTTTTACATTTTTCTGATTTTTATTGAATTTTCTATGCATTTTCGAAATTTAAAAACCTATTCCGTGCCACACGCGGGCCACAGGGTTGGCCGCACGCGACCCCACGTAGCCACACGCGATCCCGCACGTGTGGCCCACGGTGTGGCACCACCGTGGCGGACAGAGACGGCGGCGCGGCCACCGGAGTTGGCCGGCGCCGGCTGGAAGCTCGCCGCGAGACTACCACAACACTCTACTCGACGCAGGGAACCTAGGAGTGGTGACGCGCTCGCATGAGCTTGACCCGAGAGGCGCCGGCGGCGAGGTACAAGCACGGTGGCGGTCCCAGGCATGGCGGGGAGCTCGTCCGAGAGCTCGAAAATTAGGGAAAAATGTTCGGGAGCTTCTACGCAACATGAGCAAGCTCGCCATGGGTTTCTAGGAACATGAGCATGGTTGGAAGGTGGTGCTCACCGTGGGGGTGCGGACGGTGGCGACCGGAGCTTTGGAAGAACGTCGATTACTCGGCCCCCGTAGAACAAATGCAATGATAAGCGGCTAGAGACATGGAGCAATGGGTTGCGCACCCGCAAGAGCCGAGAAAATGGACGAACGGCTCACCGGGCAAGTGCCAATTTTGAGCCGCGGCGGAGAAACGGCGGTGAGGTCGCAGAGAAGAAGGTGAGCTCGCCACGGCGGAGTAGAAGTGCTCAACCTGATTGGTGACTTGGAGGAGCTTCGTGGGCGTGGTGCGGAGCTTTTGGCAGCGTTGGTTCGAATGGGAGGCTGCCGGAACGGCCCGGGGGCGGTGCTCCGGAGAGGCGGGGGTGGTGGTGAGGTGTGGAGTGGAATGGGAGAGAAAGGGAGAGGATAGGGCCGGGCAGGGGCCTTTATCCTCGCCGGAGGCGGCACGGCGGCAGCCGGGCAGCTACGCAACCAGCTGCGTGGCTGCTGCGTGGCAGCTCGACGGGGAGGCGGTACGGCGGGGGCGGTGGTGAGACACGGGAGAGAGAGAGGAAGAAGAGAGGCTGGCTTGTAGGCCGGGCCCGGCATTTTTACAAAAACACCCTTGGGCTTTTGCGTAATTAAAAACCAACCTTCCCGGGCTCGAGAAAATTCTACGAAAATTCAGGGATGGAACTGAAAACATTTTAAACCTTTTTCCTTATTGGCCAAAGTTCAAATTCCAAATATTTTTCAGGTTAAAAAATTCATAGATAAATTAACAAAAGAAGCTTTGTTTATTTCTTATAATTATTTTTACCAAGCAAAATAATTTCAGGGAACTTTTATAAATCTTTGTTTATGATGTTTAAGCAATAGAAAATGTTAAACTCATTATTTATTCTTATTTAAATTCTTTTTAAGCATTTACTTTAATCTTTAGTTAATGTGATATTTTATGTGCAATTTCTCAACGCAATATTTAATAACTTCATAAATGTAATATGATGACATGCTCATGAATGCCATGAAATGCATTTCATTTCGAGAGTTGTTACAGTAAATAAGTTGAAAGGTGTGAAAACCGCTATTTCCGAGAGGTCTCGGATGTCCTTCGACCTTCCCGACATGTCTTCAATAAAATGACCATAACTTAAGTCCAAATGACAAGCCGTTTTTTGGAGGTGAAAGTATACTTCATTATCGTTCCAGCAATGTGTATTATAGAATGTGAAAGCCAAAGATCTTGTGCGCGTTGCATCAATTGATTGAGCCTTCGTCAGCATGTTGGGTGTTACTTCGACTTCCATGTAACCTATCTTCTTCTTGGTGTAACTCATCTCCTCTTTTCCAGCAACATCTTCTTCATGTGTGCACCTTAGCAAGACATATGTACAACATTTAGGTAGTATAAAATTCTTATTTATATTAGGCAAAAATTCAGTAAGGAGAGAGTTCACCTAATGTTGTAGTTTCTTTGCACGGCTTCGAGTAATTGGTCCTTGTAGTGGCATAGTTGTTTCTTCTCTTGATGCGTAAGCTCCATAGCTAGGACCATAATCTAAATGAATACTTTCATTGTTTTCATTAGCGGTTGTATGATCGGGCTCTTGGTTTATGTTATGTTGATCATCGTTCACAAGTGTGGCCGGGATGTCCTCATCACTCATACTCACTTTCTTCCTCTTCATAGTTTATCGGCAGGTGGTGGTGGAGCAAAGTCACCCTCATCATCGGACCACACATAGACGACAGACATCCTCATCCGGCTGAACTTCGGATCCATCCGATGACACTTCATGCCCTTGTGCTCTCATCATTGCTTTGAGCCTTTGAGTGTTGCGCTTGATCCGTTGCTCATTTTTATGGGCCTTTGCACCAAAGGAGGAGCACATTCCAAATATCTTCTTAAGCCCGGACATGATGCGAGAAGTGGGAGAACCACGCCTCTTAGGAGCACTCGAGGAGGATCCGGCTCCCATAGAAGATGATGGTGCACGACGAGGCGCACGAGTCTTGACGAGCTTGGATTGATATGGAAGATGCTTGCATTCCGTCTCAAAAACCAACCCGATTTCCTTCTCTCGTCATAGCCATAATCCAGGGGACATAGGGTAAAGTCTCGCGAGTAGCATACGATGCACGATGCATGTCCTCAATGATGAAGCCCATCACATCAAATCCAGGTGAATTCGGTGCAAAGCGATCAACAACATTGCAAGAGTAGGATGCAATGGTAGTGGCATACTTGTCCTTAGTAGCAATGTTGTGGCGGAGGATGCGATTCATGAGTAAGTAGTATGGCTGCAAACCCTCCGAATGTGCATCTAGGCCCCCTAGTGGGTTTTGGTGTTTTTGATGACAACACGATTAAAGAGCTAATGTAATTTGTTGAGTTGTAACAGGAAAATGTCTTATAAATTTATTATGAACATTGTTGTATCAAGACATGGATGTATATGGATATTCTACGTGTATATTATTGTATGCCATATGACAAAGAATGTGATGAAGATGAAACTACATGGATGGTCAATATTGAAAATCTCATGCCATCTGTCACACGAAGAAAAATGAAGCTTGGATGATATGTCTCATATTGGTCATTGAAAGTATCACTATATTCATATTGGTGACTCAACTCTCGGCGTCATATCAAGCAAGCAACATATATCACAACGAAAATCAATACAACATAAAGATGAATATTAAGCGTGTGCTAATGGATGATACAAAGAAATGTGTAAACCATGATGGTAAGTTGGTGAAGGATTAGCAAGGACTTGGCTACGATGGACCATACAATTGAGAAGGGAAAGAAAGAGGCTTAGTGCCGAAGAACTTTTGTGGTGGAGAAGAGCAAGTGGATGTTGAATCCGAGGTATCAAAGAAGCCATGGAGGATTGCATATTTCCTAGTGTCAATTATTTGTGAATCAAGAAAGAAAATGTGACATGGATAAAATTATGGAGTTTTCTCTATCTAGTGGTAAAATCCATGATCATCGACTCAAGGTGGATAATGCTCAAGTGAAGAATTGTTGCCAGCCCTCAAGAAGCTAAATATGAAGTATTTCGGCATATGAATTTATCATAATCTCAATTGGAAGAAAATTAGCTATTATCTAATTCTTGGGTATAGGTATGCCGTACTATCAAGAGGAATGCAACATGTGTTGAATGACAATGCAAAAGTGCTCAAAATCTCGGAGAGAAACCAATCTGAGTGACCTAAACCCTAAACCTTGTGTTCTCGCAGTCAAGGCGGTCGAGCCGCCCGATAAGGAAGTCGGACCGCCTTGAACTAAGTTTTTGGGGTCGAGTAGGTCGAGGCGGTCAAGCCGTCCCGTTAAGGAGGCCGGACCACCGTGAACTAAGTTTTTCGAGGTCAATTTCTCGGGTTAGTGAGTCTTTGGCCTTAGAAGTGAAGCATAGTTAGTATGAGTGGGTTAGTATGAGTGGGTTGAGCAATCAAGGTAGTGAGTTGTAGAGGTTTTTGTGTCGGTTTGTTGATTGGTCTGTCGGTGCAAGGCGGTCAGAGCCGCCTTGTCATGGTGGTCGGACCGGCCTCGACCCTAACATCTCCAATGGCTAGTTTTTGAAAGAGCCTTTAAAAGCCCTACACCACCCCCTATGGTTGCTGCTGGTTCTTGCCCGACTCTATAGCAATCCAACGGCCATTTGAGCTCCGCCCAACCTCTCTTTGTGAGATCCAAGTGATTTGAGCCAAATCTTTTAGTTGGGTTGAGAGATTTGAGTGTGTGAGCATAAGAGAGCAAATCCTAAGCCTTGACCACTTTGAGCTACGTTAAGCAACTCGTGATTCATTTGTTAATCTTGGAGGTGAAGCCTCCTAGACAACTAGGCGTCCGTCGATGTGTGAATATCAACATGTGGGGGTTAGCCAAACCGCCCCTTGAGAGTTCGGTTAAGGGATGAAACACGCTGCAATCTCCAAAAGTAATAACGAAGTAAACCGAATAAAGCAAAACAAATAAAACTCGGGCGATTTTACCCGTGTTCGGGCCGCCGGGAGGCTAATAGCCCTACGTCCCGCTTGTCCGTATTTCTTGTATTATTTGTGGGGTGTACAGATCGGAGTACATGGATGAGCTAATGTTCTTGAGCCATGGAGAGTTAGGAGGAGGAAGAAGGCTCGCCTAGGAGAGCCGGGGTCCGTCCCTTCCGCCTCGCCCCGAGTGCTTCCTTTTATTAGCCAAGGGGCATCTCACATTGGGCAAGTACAGGGTAGATTAATTGCCTCCCATTGGGGGACCAGGCCCCCCTTTGCCTTGCGCAGCGCGCTGCTCGCTACTCGCCGTGTTGGCCTTGGGCCTTGCGTCCTTCCCCGCAAGCCAAGAAAGAGAGAGGGAGAAGCACATGTGAGAGTCAAAGGTGTGGCCCCCACCATCACATGCATGTGTTCCCATGCCTTGGATGCTCAACCGTAGGTTCGTAGGTTCCCTTGCATGCCATGCAAGGCTTTTGTCCTTTCGTTATTGTCTTAGGATTCTTTTGGATCTTCCGTGGATGCTTGTGTGGTGTTGGGTGATGGTAGGGACCCATAGTCCCAAATCACCGACAGGAGCCCCCAGCCTTGTCACCGGGCGTAGCGGGTGAGTGAGACCGGTGATGAGGCCTAAATGATTCGCATTGGAGTCGTGATGCTCTCATTGATTTTTCGTCGATGCTCGAGTTATGCAAGTCTTGTCTAGGTGTATGGCCAATTAATGTGTCTCTTTAACCCGTCATCTCTAAGGAAAATATTTGACGTAGGCGTGATGCTCGATTGTTAGGAGAGCTTTAGACCGGATTGGTGCCACGGGTGCAAGACCAGGCTAGGCGACCAAGGTGTAGGCGTAGACCCGGATAAGCCGTGCCATGGTGTCGTAATACTTCCCCTGTTTATGTCCAGGCGCTACACAAAAATATGACCTTGCCCCACAGCCGTCGAGACAAGCCGAGTGTGTTGCGTTGTGGTAAGACAACGACTTGGTGTGCCCGTGACAGACATGCAAATTAGGTATGCTTGTGATGGAACAAATAGGATTAGTGCGTTGCGGTGAAACAACAATTTAGGTGTGTTGTGGTAGCACGACGACTTAAGGGCTTGTGACGAGGAAGGCGTCATAGGTGCGCCCACAATTAAGGGGCGACTTCCACCGGCGTGGGCCACCGGAGTAGACTTTGCATGACCGGTAGCTAATCGGTCACTTCGCGAGCAAGCCACCCAAAAGGATGGACTTAATACGAACGAAGTCGGTGGTGCGACCGTAGTCGGCTTTCCGCTCACGAGCCACGTAAGTGGATTTTTGTGTGATTATATAGAACAATCGGCTTTTCTCGCGCTTGTGCGAGACGCACAAACGGCTTAAGAGCAACTGCGGCGAAACAGCTTGGCTTGGGAATGACCACGTCGGTGGTAACCCCGATGTGGGTTAAATCCAACTTCTTGTGATCGTAGCGAACGATCGGCTTTGAATCGACTTGGACAATCGATTTTTGTGCAACCATACGGGATGGTTGACTTTGTTGTGACGGCGTGGAACAACCGACCGTAGTAATCGCGATGAAGCGATCGAGTTTCCTCCCGAGCGGGCCACCTTAGTGGGCTTTAATGCGACCGGAGTCGGCTTTCTACTCGAGCGAGCCCCGGGCTTGATAGCGTCTTATTGGGGGAGTGCCCGCAACTCGGTCGGTGTCGTCGCGCCATAGCTTGTGGAACCAAACGAACCCTACAAGGTCGTTGCGGAACCGAACAGCACCCCACAGGATCGTTGCGGAGCCGTGCGCGCGGGTCCGAGGCGAGAGGAGGCACCTAGCCGACCCCACAGGGTCATTGAGGAACAACACGGACACCACAAGGTCGTTGCGAACGGACCCCAAGTGTTACGGAGCTAGCGTCAATAGCGAGACAAGGCACGAGAAAATATTAGCGGTTAGTAGATATAATTAAAGATTAAAAGGAGAGCTTTAGCCTTCGGGTGTGCAAGCGACTCGGCCGCCCGACCCGGATGTGCCAGCCCGCGAGCCCATGTTGCCGGGAAGTTGATGAGGACTTGACACCCTCGGATATAACCAACACTCCTCCAATACACATACATAATTCAAGGACAAAAACTAGAGCACGGCAATTGAATTTACGGGTGAGCATGTTCCTAATGATCTCTTTATTTATATTTGAGAATATATTACTACCTAATGAGTTAATTATTGTTAGGAACCATGGAGATGATGATAATATGGTTAAGGAGGAGGTTGGAGGCGTGGAGGGCCAGCAAGGGCGTCCATGTCAAGTTGGAGGCCCAAACAAAGTTGACTTCGATTCTGTTTCGGAGTCCGGAAATAGCTCGCACCAAAACAGACGCCCCGGTCGCATACGAAGTCAATGTTCTTTATATGGATGGAAAGATAATTTGATAACCTTTCCATTGGCGCTGGTCTCATATCCAAATACTTCTCGAGTCGTCGGGAATTGCCGAAATACAAAGACGTCCGTAAACCGTCCTGGTGTTGCACTACCGTCTTTTGGCCTTTGGGTCGTGTATTTTGTTGAGACCACTTAGGGCTGCGTCTAGGGGAGGATGGACGACCCTAGGGACCTCATAAGCAGCCGCCGCCCCTTCCTTAGGGTTTGGGTTTTGCTTAGATTATTCCGCTTAGACAGCTTCGCCGTTCATCGGTTTGTGAGACCCCAACTCGTGAGATTAATCATACATCTGCAAATTTGGTTGCATTCTTTCTTGTTCTTGCTTGTGTTCTTGATTCGCAGGCAGGGATTAGCCTTCTTGGCGAGGTCTACCGTGCAACGCCGGTTGATAACCATAGAGGACGTGGTGCTGCGATTGCGGGGTTCGAACGTTGTTCGGGAGCCGGATCGACGTGTGTCACATGTTCGCCAAATGAAGAGTTATTTGAACCTTTCGGAAGATCGGAACCAAATTTGCAGATGTATGATTAATCTCACGAGTTGGGGTCTCACAAATCGATGAACGGCGAAACTGTCTAAGCAGAATAATCTAAGCAAAACCCAAACCCTAAGGAAGGGACGGCGGCTGCTTATGAGGTTCCTAGGGTCGTCCATCCTCCCCTGGATGCAGCCCTAAGTGGTCTCAACAAAATACACGGCCCAAAGGTCAAAAGACGGTGGTGCAACACCTGGACAGTTTATGGATGTCTTCGTATTTCGGCAATTCCCGACGACTCAGGAAGAATTTGGATATGAGACCAGCGCCAATGGAAAGGTTATCAAATTATCTTTCCATCCGTATAAAGAACGTCTCAAAGGGACTTCGTATGCGACCAGGGCGTCCGTTTTGGTGCAGGCTATTTCTGGACTCCGAAACGAGTCGAAGTCGACTTTGTTTGGGCCTCCAACTTGACATGGACGCCCTTGCTGGCTCTCCACGCCTCTAACCTCCTCCTTAACCATATTATCATCATCTCCATGGTTCCTAACAATAGTTAACTCATTAGATAGTAATATATTCTCAAATATAAATAAAGAGATCATTAGGAACATGCTCACCCGTAAATTCAATTGTCGTGCTCTAGATTTTGTCCTTGAATTATGTATGTGTATTGGAGGAGTGTTGGTTATATCCGAGGGTGTGATGTCCTCATCATCCTCCCCTTCTTGATGAAAAGCCGTCCTCGGCGTCGTTGGTGCTTGAATGATTATTTCGAAGGATATCATTTCCTTATTGTTCTCCTCTCCTTGAAAACAATATGTTCTCGGTTTGACCATAGTTTTAGGAGATATCGTAGGTGGAAACCACCAATGCTTCCCTTCTTGTGATTGACCCTGTTTCTTAAAAACAAAACTAGGTGCATTTGACATGACCTGTTCAATGATAGTGGAGACTGTTAATTGATTACTTTCTTGCACAACACAAAGTAGCTTTGGATGTGAGGTAATATAAACTCTATGTACCATATACACACCATTATGATCATATTTGCCTATAGCATGAAAACTGTTTCTTGTCAACAAAGGCAATTCCGATTTGGAAAATATTCTCCTCTCTATAGAATTTAAATCACAAAGAGAGTCAAATTCAATATAACCCAAGGTGTTTAGAGAAGACATCAATCTTTGCTCATCACTTTCACAAGTAATGGGAATCAAATGCTTAATTTTCAGCACAAGCATCTGAATCAAAAGAACAAGTATCAAGTTCATGCATTTGTTGTGGCAAAGGTATAAGTGAAGCACTAGCACACAACCCCTCTTTATCACAAGGAAGAGCAGGAAAATCAACTTGTGACAAAGTTAAATCAAGAGAAGGTTCCACTAGAAGTTGCTCTATATTAGCATGATTGGTGGAAACATTCAGCACATGGAGAAATTTCTCACCTTTACTAAATGTAGATTGATGTTCATTACCTTTGCTCTCAATTTCAGTAGAGGAAGTAAATGCATGAAGAAACAATGGGTTTGAAGGAACACATGAGGCCATCAAGCACCTCGGTGTCTTTCACTTCATCTTCGCTTTGTATATCCTGCAAGATATTAGCTCCAACAAGCGGCACGGAAATATCTTGTTCTTCTATCAATTTAGATTTACATGAAAGTGTTGGATCATATAAAACCCCCATTCTTTTCTAAAAGGCTCTTTCTTTCTCGTCTTAAATCTTTCTAGATCAGCTTCTAAAATTTCTGCAGCACTCATAGGTTGAAGAATTATTTTAGTGTCATTATGTTTAAAAGAGTATCTATTAGTAACAATATTGTGTAGAACATTGTTTCTATCAATCCGAAGTTTTCCTAGCAACAAATGACATGCTTGCATAGGCACTATATCAAAATCAGCACAATCTTTATAATTACCAAGAAAAAATTGATACGTGCAATTTTTGTTACCTTTATCTTCTCGTAGTTCACCTATTGTATGTAGTATGGACATGGGTGTGGTTGTGTGGTCAAGCCAAGCTTCTCGACCAACTCGGAACTTACAATGTTGCGGCTAGTTTCACCATCGGCTACGACACGGGAACGTCGATTCATCACAACAAAAAAAATTGGAATAAATTATTTACTTGATTGTGCTCCATTTTCTCCATTTGAGAACTCAACACTCGTTGTGCTAGAATAATCATATCATCACCTGTCATTGTTAGCAGCAAACAAGAAAATACACGAAGTATATTTTCCTATCACTACTATGTATGAATAGTGAAAACTCTCAATATGCAAATGGAAGAATCTAACCAAGCTCTTACAAGGTTCTTACTATCAGCAAAGCAAAGGATACCTGGAGAGTGTGAGCCAACAATTGCGAGGGTCAAAACCTCGTGATTGTTCGGAAGGATATATGTGGAGTTTGAATAGGCGAAATATAGTAGCAAGGAATTACAAATTTTCAACTCAGATTTAGTCCCAAGTAAGTCAATGTCACCGGCCTAAACTTGTCTCTCACCTAGTCCAAGCAAAAACAATGACTCAACAAAGGACACAAAGGATGCAAGCAACTTTGATTTTTAATTTCTATCTTTCTTTTAGGTGCGGCTCTTTCTCTTCTTTTTTTTTTCAGCACGTCTTTGCCTTTTTCTTGTTTCTCTTTTTTTGGCACTCTTTGCTTCTTTCTATTTTTTATTACAATATAATGGTACAAAACTCAACCAATGGATGCACTCACACAACTAAAACAACAACACTCATCGGCATGGTTCCAACTAAAGCACCCCGCCTCTAGGTTCAATCAACGATGTTCTATTCCTTTCCTTTTTTTTTGGGTCCGGCTTTTTATTCCTTTTTTTTTCTCCCGATACAAGCCACAAAACAGGACACTTCTCTTTTTACCACGTGACACAAGCCCAAAGAACAGGTATCTGCGGTAAAAACAGGGACAAGCACAACTAAGTTTTGTTTTAATTTTTTTGGCTAACGTTAGACAATGGACTCAACAAATCACACCTCGAACTAGACAAAAGAGTGAAACAAACTAAGACCAGTGACACAATGACAATCCGAAGGAATAGAATTAAAAATGCAAACCAAACTAAAAATTGCGAGGCACAAAGGGGATATAGGACAACAGATACACAACGAATAACTATTTTTGCAAGGCAATTTTCCGGAGTTTAGGACGAAACAAAATAACGAGGATAGGTGGAACCCGACGGTGCACCCGAAGCTCTAATTACCACTTGATGTGAACTAGGGAGTCCCGATCTTCCGAAAGGTTCGGATAACTCTTGATTTGGCGAAGATGTGACACACGTCGATTCGGCACCCGAACAACACGTTCGAACCCCGCAATTGCAGCACCACATCCTCTATGGTTATCAACCGGCGTTGCACGGTTGACCTCGCCAAGAAGGCTAATCTCTGCCTGCGAATCAAGAACACAAGCAAGAACAAGAAAGAACGCAACCAAACTTGCAGATGTATGATTAACTAGGCAAGGGGCGCGCTCCGCCGCGCCAGTTTGGGTAGACGCGCGATGGCTGCCAGGCTGATTTTTTGTTGTGGTTTAATGGAACAAAGCACTAAAGAATACTACTCTTTTACTAAATTGTTGTCGTCGTTTACTTTTTTGTTAAGTTTGACTATTTGTCTTATTCAAATAAAGTTTAACAAATGTCATATATTTTGTTGGAATATGTTTTATCACTAAAGAAACTTGAAATGTAGCATATTACTTTTTTGTATTTGAAGAAATTTTTTGAATAAGATAAATGGTCAAACGTTACGAAAAAAGTCAATGGCGACGACAATTTAGTAAATGAGGGAGTATGTAATTGCATACGTAGATATGGCCTGGTCATAACAATACCGTAACATAAGAGTCTTTAAGGGAACTAAATCTACATCGAGAAGCGATATTGATAACAACATACACCTTATTTTGATCAAACGGAACTACTCGTGTTGTAGGAACGCTGCTTCGTTGCGATCGTATGACGTAGTCACGACGTTCCTTTCTTGAGGTGTTCATCCTTGCCTTTTTTTTTGCTTGATCAAAGATAGAGTGCTTGTGAAGTGAAGGATGACGAATTGATGAACGCCCAAAAGGGCGACTGTTGACGGTTCCTGGTACGGTACGGTTCTTTCTGAGCATTTCCTGAAGCAGGGCAGTGAATATGATTTTCAATAAGAACTGCTGCGTAGGAACAGAATATTATTTGGTGCATGGTGTATGATTTCTTTCACTTACAGTCTGGGCTCGTCCTTGACGCGTTTGGGTGTCTGCAGGGCCTGAAGCAAACGGATGGCGAGCTGGTCTTTGCGGTCTCAGGAGGGCCATTGTACTGCAGAATGATCTGGTTCCCCTGTCCAGCACTTGGGCACCCTCTGTAAGGACTATAGATAGGCTCTAGTTGCAGCCAGTCAACGAAGTCATAGAACAGCTCTCTCAGCTCGTTTTCCATGCCGGTGAACTTATTGTTCGCTTCAGCATAGGTCTTGAGAACAGCTGTTTTTTAGTTCTGGTTTTCTCCTAAAAGGCATCAGACCAGAATTCTGCTTCAAGAAGCTTCTTCGACTTTTTTTTTTTCGAGAGCGTCGCAATTGACATCGTGCAGTGCACACGTACGTTCTTGTGGTCGCACAGATACTCCACGGCAGCCTGTGCTGCACTTTCCATTGCATCTTCAGGTGTGTGCTTCACTGATCCATACAGTGTGTTCCGACCTTTCGGTCCAAACTTAGTGGCCGGTGGTAGGTCCATGTCGAAGTAGCCCTCGAGCATATTGCAAGCATCCTCACGGACACCGGACGCATGAATGGTGAGGTCCAGCGATGATGCTATGTGTGCAAGTGCTGTCTTGAGGGGATCTTGGCCTCATGGACAACCTCTCACGAGTTGGGGTCTCACAAACCGATGAACGGCGAAACTGTCTAAGCAGAGTAATCTAAGCAAAACCCAAACCTTAAGGAAGGGGCGGCGGCTGCTTATGAGGTCCCTAGGATCGTCCATCCTCCCCTGGACGCAGCCCTAAGTGGTCTCAACAAAATACACGGCCCAAAGGCTAAAAGATAGTGGTGCAACACCGGGACAGTTTCTGGACGTCTTCGCATTTCGGTAATTCCTGATGACTCGGAAAGAATTTGGATATGAGACCAGTGCCAATGGAAAGGTTATTAAATTATATTTCCATCCATATAAAGAACGCCCCAAACGGACTTCGTATGCGACCAGGGCGTCCGTTTTGGTGCAGGCTATTTCTTGACTCCGAAACAGAATTGAAGTCCACTTTGTTTGGGCCTCCAACTTGACATGGACGCCCTTGGTGGCCCTCCACGTCTCCAACCTCCTCCTTAACCATATTATCATCATCTCCATGGTTCCTAACAATAGTTAACTCATTAGATAGTAATATATTCTCAAATATAAATAAAGAGATCATTAGGAACATGCTCACCCGTTGTCGGTGTTCGAACCACCGGCTGTAGAATTTGTCCCGGAGATCGTGCGTTTTATGCCGGATGGTGCACAAGGGAAGACACGAAGGGTTTAGGCTGGTTCGGGAAAGCTCCCTACGTCCAGCGGGGGGGTGTCTCGCGGCGTCGTGTTCCTTGCGCCAAGATGAAAATGCGAATACGAAGTGGGGGGGGGAGGAGCGTGCTCCAAGCCCCGTGCCAAATGTGTAGTGTGAGTCGGTCGTTCGGAGTCCCTTTTTTCGTCCGTGTGTGTGTGTCGTGTCCGTGCATAGAAGAGTCACACCCCTTTATAGTCACAGGGGTGGGGCCCGAGTTAAGAGAGAGAGAGAGAGAGAGAGAGAGAAGAGAGGGATGGTCGAGCTTCGGTGTTATCCAATCAGCCTCCTTGTCGTACGTTCCGTCCGGGTTGGCCGGGCGGTCGCGCTCGTTCCCGTAGCGACGAGCGTCAAGGTGGAGTGTCCCGCAATCGGGGGAGCCGCGGGCGGCGCTGTTCATAGAGTGGTTGGATTCGACAGGCCATACCCGTCCTTTTGTCGGCGTGATGATGCTTCGGACATGGTCGAGGTACGGGAGTGGTTGTCTTTGCGAGTCGAGCTTGCAAGGGAAGGTCACGCGAGACGGGGCGTAGCTCGAGCTCGACCCCGAGCTACACCTGTTCGACGGGTGTGACGGGGAGATCGTACGCTCGTACGTTAACGGGCAGCGGTTCCTCCCGAAGCTCGCGGTCCACGCCAACTCCTGCCAAGCAACAGAACGGGACGTCCCATCGGCGTGCCCCGACGGGAGTAGGTGGCGGCAGGAGGGATGGGCTTAGGCTTCCCTCCAATGATTCCCGAGCCGAGCCCACGTGGGCGCCGGTGCGGTTGGAATTAAATGCGGTGGGTGGTCGAGTCATGAGGTCGAGTGTGAGGGTTGAGACGCCAAGGTCGTGCGAGACGGAGCCCTTCGACCAAGACGCCAAGGTCGTGCGGGACGGAGCCCCTCGACCAAGATGTCATGGTCGTGCGAGGCGGACATCCTTGAGTAAGACGCCGTGGTCGTTTCCTGGCCAGCCCGTACGGACGTGGGCTAGCCTCTCGGTGATGACGTGGTCGTATTAACCCTCCGCTAGGTAGGTCCGACGCTGCCACGTGGTAGCGTTAATCTTTTCCCCGACAAGTAGCCCCCGAGCCCCCGGGTGAGTCAAGGACTCGCCCGGGGGATCTTCACGAGAGGTAGGGGTCGTCCTCATGTGTTCCTCGTGGGAGGTGTTTTCTCCGCCGGTGCGCGCGAGCGCGTCCGGTGGACGGTAGCTCTCGAGCCGTGGGATAAGTCGTGGACTTATGCCCCGGCTAAGACGTTTTATCGTGATGCGGTCCCGCCGTCGGACCTCATGTTTGCGATGCCAGCCCCCGAGCCCTCCGCGCGATGCGAATGGCCGATCGAGAGATGTTTCGTCTTGGTCGTTTTCCCCGTCCGCGTCGCGTTCGTACGACGAAGGGTAGAGCAGATCCGCGATTCGCCCGTAAGGGCTCGAGAAGCTCGATAACGGGAAAAGTTCGAGCGGAGTTGCTGTTTCTCGTCGAGGAGATTCCGTCGGGCCCGCTGGGGGACAACTCCATAAATCCGTGCGGTCACCTTCGATTGGGACCCAAAACCGTTCGATGGGTTTCGGGGCTCGATGGCTCTCTACGATGAGATTCCCCTTAGTCGAGGTCGACCGAGAATTGAACGTGTTAATCGATGCCCGTTGCGCTCGCGCGCGTGGGTCGCGGCCGCTAGGCGGGCCCATCGACGTCACTCCCCGGCTCGGGATATACTTGCTCGAGGCGGCCGTCGAACCCTTTGGTCGGGCCAGCCTTCGAACCTCGGCAGGGTGGGGCCACCGAGACGCTTTCAGCCTCTTATCCCCTCTTACCTTCGAGGTCAAGCCTCGGCTCGGTCGAGTCCCGAGGTCGAGCGCTCGACCTTGGGGGAAGTCGATCGGAGGTTCGGAGAGGAGCGTGGGATTTTCACCGTCTCGGCTTCCATGGTTCGGGGATCGAGGCAGGTCCTTATCCGTTGGTGGCGTGTAGTGGCGAGCCCGCGCAGCCGCGGGGTCGGCTTCCTCTTGGTAGTGGTGGGACCCGTGCGCTTAGTACGGACGGCCAGGGCGCATACCTACAGTGCGGCGGCGTGGGAATCGGGGTGAGGGAGATTAAGAAAATTTACCGGGGTAGTGGCAATCGTGGGGCCCGTCGTGGAATCGAAGGGTCGCGGCCGTCCGATGCAGCCCCCTATTTAAGCCATCGCACGCCGGGTCCCTTGGCTCACACACGCCATTGCCTTCCTCGCCTTTGCCTTCCTTGCCCTAGCCCTCGCTTTCTTCGCCCTAGTCTTCGCCCTCCAAGCTCTCGAGCCTTTTCTCCTTCGCCTCGCCCATGTCGATCCGGACCCGTTCCATGACGACGAGGGCCGAGCTCGACCGCCCGGTGGCGCAAGGCCCGCTGCGTGATCGTGGTCCCGACCGACGGTGGAGGCTTCCCGACAACGAGTCCCATCCGGAGCCTCCCCGGCTACGTGGTTTCGTTCTTGCATTTCCACAAGCGCGGCCCGGGGACGCCGGGGAACGACTTCCCGCAGGCGATGATGTTCCGTAACCGATCGGAGCTCCAAGCATCCGAACCCCAATGGGATCCAGCAGCCGAGCACTTTCGTCGCTCTCTGCGAGGGTTTCCTGGGGATGGAGCCCGACCTCAACCTCCGGCGGTACTTCTTCCGCATCAACCTCCATCGAGGAGGAATTCCGGAGGCGAGGACGTTCCCGCGCACGTCGGCCGCGCGGGGATCGTGATGAAGAGGGACCGTGGTCGAGACTACATCACGGTGACCACCCCTTCGTCGAACCAAGGGTGGCACCCGAAGTGGTTCTACCTTCGGCAGACCCGGGCACCCGTTCCCGGCCTTCGAGGGTCGGGTCTTCGAGGAGGCCCCGGAGGAGTGGAAGTGGGGCTGCCCTCGCGCCAAGCACGCGCAAGGTCGACATGGCGATCAAAGCGATCCGGCACTGGCCCGGTTCAACGTCGATGCGACGGTGGTGGTAGGCTCCTTCCACAAGCTCAAGTTCGCGCCGCCGATGTGGCGCTCGATGCCGATGCACTAGGTGTCGGGTAACGACCGCGTCGTCCCCGACACCGTGACGGCGGTGCAGGAGCTTGACGATGGCACCGTTGCGTTGCGCGTTCGGAGCGCGCCGGGGACGGCCGCGCGCCCCGGCCTCGTCCAGGGGGCCCATCCCACGAAGCCGCACCCGACGCCCCGGATGTGGTAAGTCAATTCGACTTCCGTCGTCTCGAAGTTTATTCGAGTTTTTGTGTCGCTTTTTCACTAATCCGCCCTCTCCGTCTCTCGCCCGCTCGGGTCCCGCTTAGTCGGCGGACCGGGCTTCGTCTTCCCGAGGAGGCCGCCTAGCGTGAGGCCAACCGCCTCCATGCCGCGGAGGTGCAGGCCGAGAGGAAGACCGCGAGGGACGTGGCCGTGAGGCTGCAGCTGGAGAAGACGGCGCGGGATGTTGAAGGCTAGAGGAAGAGGGAAGCCTACCGGCTCGCGGGGCTAAACCCCGACACGGCGTCTACCGCCTCGACCCCCGTGCCGACGGACTCCGAGGATGACGGCGGAGCCAGCCGAGTTCGAGAGCGACGGGGAAAGCCCGTTCGTTTGCTCCCGCCGAGCCGTCACCTCGGGCCTCGAATCTTCGGCTCCCTCGACCTCGACCTTCGCGGCCGGCCCTTCAAGTCAGCCAGCTCCGCATGGGGGTGAGTCGAGCTCTAGGGCCGACGAGGCGTCCCGCGCGGGGAACCGGGACTACCCCGGACCCCTTTTTTAGGACAGAGGTGGTCGACCTTACGGTAGATCCCTCCATTGCTGCGAGGGAGGCTGCGGAGATGATCGCCGAGCTAGTCGGAGGCGATACCGATCTTAACCGCGCGCCCGCGGCGCCCGGGGAGGGGACGGCGGATGGCATAGATCTGCGAGGTCCTCCCCCCACCGCCCCCGCGCACGTGGTGCCCGCGCAAGGTTCCAGCGCGCGAGACGCCGCGAGCCCAAGAAATTGGCGGGGCGTCCCCGAGCCGGCGAAGGGCGGCGCGGAAGACCGACGCGCATGTCGATGTCCTTGAACCGGCCGCGTCCGGCGGGTGGGGCGCCGCGGAGCCCTCCCCGACGGTTGTAAGTCCCCGCGGAACCCGCCGAGAGGCCATCACGATCGGTGGTCGACCCGTTGGTGGCCGCCGGCAAGCGCGTCCGTGAAGACGAGCCCGGCGAGGGTGCTCCCGCGCCCAAGCGGACGCGTGCCTCCGCGAAGGAGGGCCCCGCCCACGACTTTACGCAAGTCGTTGACCTCCTCGGCGGCGCAGCCGCTAGGTCGAGGAGGACGGGCGTCGAGGGAGAGGTGACCGCCATGGTGACGGCGGCGGGGGTGCGCCGGCGGAGTCGAGCCGTGCCCCGGGCAGCCTCCGGACCGCAGGTTGTCGAATCTCGTGGCCGGGCTCGCGCCGGCCGTGCGGGCGTTCCCGGCCGAGCTCGAGCTCGGAGGCCGGGGAGTTGATGCGGGCGGCCGGCGAGGCTCGCGCCGGTCCGGACGGGCGCTCGCCCGGGAGGAGGCTCTCCGGGCGGCAAAGGAGGCGGCGGAGCTCGAGGCCGCGGAGGCGCGCCGCTAGAGGGAGGAGGCGCCGCGGCGCCGGCCAAGGCCGAAGAAGCCACCTCGGCGGCGGAAAAGGTCAAGGCGAGTGCTCCAAACGGAGCGGGAGCCGAGGTAGAAGGCCGAGGCCGCGGCGGAGGTCTCCCACCGGACCGCGTCCGGTTACCTCCGCGAGCTCCAGGAGCAACGGGCCGAGAAGGAGGGTAGGTGCTCCGAGCCTTTCCTCCTTGACCTTAATCGAGTCCCTTAGTCGTTTCCTCGACTACTCCAGCCCGGGTTTCGAAGTTCGGTTTTCTTTGCAGGGTTGGAGCAGAGGTTGGCCTCGGCGGAGGCGTCGCGGTGGGAGCTCGATGCTGCCCCGGACCGCGCGTTCGTCGACGTGGAGATCGAGCGGAACGTCGAGGCCGCTCCGCCGGAGCAGATTGACGCGGTGGTTCGAGGAGCTAGGCGTTCCGCCGTGCGCGCGACCTTTACGGTGCCGGCGTCCCACTACGAAGACCTCGACTTCGGGGCCGTCAGCACGGGAGTTGTCCCCGGCTTCGCCGGCACCGAGCCGGAGTTCCCGAAGGCCGAGACGCGTGCACCCGCCGACTCTCTCGGCTGCAAAGCTCGAGGAGGAGCCCCTCCCCAAGTCGTAGAAAGTTTAGGGGATTAGTTTTTTGTTTTTTCTTTTGTTAAGAACAAAGGGGCGTGGTTCCCCGCTTGTAAATAACTTTAAGTTTTATTAAATCGTTCCGCGCTTGACCTTTCGTGGTCTTGCTCCTTATCAAGTGATTTTAAGTTCAACTCGAATATGTTTTGGCCTTTTCATCTTGTCTCGTTGATTCACAAAGCATGAGCCGCCGAGCCTTGTTGAACTTAGTCGTATTTGGTGAGCGTTCACTAGGGCCGCCGGGGCGCTCGAGCTTCAGCCTTGCGACCGCTTTAGACTCGTGAGTCTCGTTTGCTCGCGCTTACTTTGGTCGTCGGTGAGATTCGAATTCAAGGCCAAGCGAAACTTAGCAAATTTGTTCGCAAAAAAAGAGCTAAGTGTAGGCGATTTTTGTTTTTGAAAAATCGTGGTTTCGCCCGCCTTCCAGCCCCCGAGTGAGGCTCCGACCTCGCAGCGGAGGTCGAGGGTCACCGTACTTAGCGGGCGATCGCTTAAAGAGCAAAGGAACAAATGCGAGCTTAGGGATAGAACTTACGTAACTCGCGCAATGTTCCGGGCGTTGGTTAGTTCTCGACCTTCCACCGTCTTGAGCTTGTAGGAGCCGGGTCCGATGACGCGCGCGACGATGTAAGGTCCCTCCCAAGGAGGGGATAGCTTGTGACGATCCTTGTTGCTCGCACCCTACACAAGCACCATGTCTCCGATGTTGAAGCCTCGGCCCTTGACGTTGCGATCGTGGTACCGTCGGAGCGCTTGTTGGTACTTGGCAGATTGTGAGAGCGCGACATCGCGCGCTTCGTTGAGCTGATCCGCCGCATCCTCGAGGGCCGTCTAGTTCCCTTGCTCGTTGAAGGCGCGAACCCTTGGAGCGCCATTGTCGAGGTCGGTTAGGAGGACCGCCTCGATCCGTAGACCATGAAGAACGGCGTGTAGCCGGTCGCTCGACTCGGAGTCGTTCGAAGACTCCGCAGGACGGCCGGTAGTTCGGCTACCCAACGACCGCCGAAACGTTTCAGTGCGGTCATAAATGCGTGGCTTGAGCCCTTGCAGGATCATGTCGTTAGCCCGCTCGACCTGCCCATTGGTCTCGGGGTGAGCCACAGCCTGCCCAATCCACTCGAATGTGGTAGTCGTCGCAGAACGTGAGGAACTTCTTCCCGGTGAACCGTGTGCCATTGTCCGTGATGATCGAGTTGGGGACGCCAAAACGATGGACAATGTCGAGGAAGAACTCGACCGCCTCCTCTGAGCGGATCTTGCCGATGGCACGAGCCTCAATCCACTTTGTGGATTTGTCGACCGCGACGAGCAAGTGGGTGAAGCCCCCGGCACTTTTTTCGCAGGGCCGACCAAGTATAAACCCCGCACCGCGAAAGGCCAAGTGACGGGTATAGTTTGAAGGGCTTGAGCGGGCTGGTGCGTCCGTCGAGCAAAGTATCGGCAACCTTTGCACCGGCGGACGATGCGGGTCGCATCCGCTACGGCGGTTGGCCGCAGAAGCCTTGTCGAAAGGCATTGCCCACGAGGGTCCGTGGCGCGGCGTGGTGACCGCAAACGCCCGCGTGTATATCGTCGAGGAGTCGCGCGCCTTCCTCAATCGGAATGAATCGCCGCAGGATCCTCGACACGCTGCGCATGTAAACCTCGTCGTTGACCAAGACGAAGGACTTAGAGCGCCCGTGTAGACGTCTTGCCTCGGTCTCGGTCGGTCGGGAGTTTGCCGTGGAGGAGGTACTCGATGTACGGCGTCCTCCAATCGGCCGCCCGTGGCGCGGCGACCGCCGGCGCATCGATCTCCATGACCTCCCCTGTCGCCGGTGGGGTCTAACCCCGAGGCCTCGTTTTGGCTCGGGTGTTCCTTCGACTCGAGGTTGGCGCCCGGGGAGCCCCCGAGCCCACCTCGACGGATTTCTCCTCATTGCTAGGAGAGACGGGAGGTCGCACCGACGGCCGGAGCCGGTCGTGGGCGAAGATGCCCGTCGGACCGGCTCCCTACCGGACGCCATTTTGGCGAGCGAGTCCGCCGCCTCGTTAAGTCGTTGGGGGATGTGCTTAAGCTCAAGCCCATCGAACTTCTCCTCGAGCTTCCGCACCTCTTGGTGATAGAGTACCGCGTGTCGTTTCGACAGCTCGACTCTTTCATGACTTGGTCGACGACAAGTTGAGAATCCCCGCGGACCTCGAGTCGCCGGATCCGGAGCTCAATGGCGATCTTAAGGCCATTGACTAAGGCTTCGTACTCGGCCACATTATTCGAAGCTGGAAAATGCAATCGAATAGCGTACCTCATGCGTACTCCCCGGGGAGACAAAGATGAGTCCAACGCCGGCTCCTTGGCGCATTAACGACCCGTCGAAGTACATGACCCAAGTACTCTTGGTCCACCGGCGCCGATGGCAGCTGGGTCTCCGTCCACTCCGCGATGAAGTCGACTAGTGCTCGGGACTTTATCGCTGTCCGGGGCGTGTAGGTGATGTCGTGCCCCATCAGCTCAAGAGCCCACTTGGCGACCTTGCCCACAAACTCCCTGTTTTCAATGATATCGCGCAGAGGGAAGGAGCTCACCACGGTTATCGAGTGCGAGTCGAAGTAGTGGCGTAGCTTGCGTCCGGCGACCATCACATAGGATCTTGAGGACTTGTAGGTACCGAGTCTAAGAGTCGGAGAGCACCTCGCCGACGTAGTAGACGGGCGCCGCCTCTTGAGTGCATGACCCTCTTCTTCCCGCTCGACTACGATAGCGGCGCCGACGACCTGTGTGGTTGCCGTGACGTAAAGCAAGAGTTGTTCCCCTAGGAGCGGGGAGTCAAGACCGGAGGGTTAGCTAGGATTCGCTTTACTTCATCGAGCGCGACCTGCGCTTCCTGGGTCCACTCGAAGCGCTCGGACTTCTTGAGGAGCTTGTAGAGCGGCGGTGCCCTTTCCCCGAGTCGCGAGATGAAACGACTTAGCGCCGCCGTGCATCCCGTGAGCCGTTGCACCCCTTTGATGTTTTGGATCGGACCCATGCGCTCGATGGCGGTGATCTTCTCCGGGTTTGCCTCGATGCCACGCTCCGAAACGACGAACCCCAACAAGCATCCCACGCGGGCCCCCGAAGATGCACTTCTCGGGGTTGAGCTTAACGCCGTTCTCACGCAGCTTAGCAAACACACGCTCGAGGTCGACCACGAGCTGGTCGGCCTTTTTGGATTTGACGACAATGTCGTCCACGTAGGCTTCGACGATATCTCCGATGAGGTAGTCGAAGCATTTCGGATGAACCTCCGGTAAGTGGCACCGGTGTTCTTGAGTCCAAACGGCATCGTCGTGTAGCAAGTACGAGCCGAAGGGCATGATGAAGGAGGTAGCGAGTTGGTCGGATTCGTCGAGCGCTATCCGATGGTACCCGGAGTACGCGTCTAGAAAGCGGAGGGATTCGCACCCGGAGGTCGAGTCGACTATTTGGTCGATGCGCGGTAAAGAAAAAGGATCCTTAGGGCAAGCCTTATTCAGGCTAGTATAGTCAACGCACATTCTCCATTTCCCATTCTTTTTCGTACAAGAATAGGATTAGCCAACCATTCAGGGTGGTACACCTCCTTGATGAACCCGGCCGGCAAAAGCTTCGCGATTTCCTCCCCGATTGCCCCGCGCTTCTCCTCGTCGAAGCGGCGCAGGCGTTGCTTCACCGGCTTGGAGCCCGGCCCGATGTGCAAGGAGTGCTCGGCGACTTCCCTCGGGATTCCCGGCATGTCCGAGGGCTTCCACGCGAAGACGTCGGCGTTTGCGCGGAGGAAGTCGACGAGCGCGTTTTCCTATTTGGGAGAGAGGGAGGTGCCGATGCGCACCGTTTTCTTTCGTCTCCTTCGAGGTCGAGGACGACCTCCTTGGTTCCCTCCGCCGGCTCGAAGGAGGCCGCCTTGCGGCTCGACTCACGGCGGGTCCTCGACTACTCGCTCCCCGATGACCGCCGGCTCGGTGGTGGAGGCCAAGTGCGCCGAAGCCGGGTCGCAGCTTATCGACGTCGCACCGGTAGGCGTGCTGAAAAGACGCGCCCACGGTGATAACTCCCTTCGGCCCGGGCATATTGATCTTTAGGTAGACATAGTTCGGGACGGCCATGAACTTCGCGTAGCACGGCCGCCCGAGGATAGCGTGGTAGACCCCCGGGAATCCTACCACCTCGAACGTGAGGGTCTCCGTTTGAAAGTTCGAAGGAGTCCCGAATGTGATGGGCAGGTCGATCCGCCCGATGGGGACGGCTTGTGTTCCCGAACGACGCCATGGAACGGCAAGCCGTTCGGCGACTTGCGAGCGCTCGACGCCCATAGCATCCAGGACGTCGGCGTACGGGATGTTGATGGATGTTGAGGCCGCTGCCTCCGTCCATCAACACCTTGGAAAGGCGTGTCTTGGTGACGATGGGGTCGACCACGAGCGGGTATCGACCCGGCCGCGGGACTCGTGCCGGGTGATCGGCGCGATCGAACGTGATCGGGAGCTCCGACCACTTGAGGTAAGCCGGGGTAGCGGGCTCCACGGCAAAGACCTCGCGACGCTCAAGCTTGACGGAGCGTCGACCCGGGCGAGCGTCGGAGCTCGCGAAAATCATAAGGCAGCCCTCCGCCCGAGGGAAGCCCTCATCGTTTTCCTCACCGGTGTCGCCCTCGACCCCGACGTTCTCCTCCTCGGTCATGCTGCGGGCACCCCTTCCACCCGTGCTGCATGATAAACTTCTTCATCAACGAGCAGTCCCGCATCAAATGCTTGACCGGGAACTCGTGGTTGGGGCACGGCCCGTTGTACTTCTTCTCGAAATGGTCCGGAGGGCTCTTGTTGGGCTGCTTCGCGCCCTTCTTGTCTGGTCGCGGCTACCATGTGGCCGTTAGCTAGCCGCGACTTATTCTTCTTGTTGGGCTTGGAGCCGGAAGATCCCGCGCCCGTGTTGCCGTCGGTCCGCTTGCCCTTCCCTTTCTCGGGAGGTCGCGGTGGAGGAGAGCTCCGATCGCCTCCTCGCCCGAGGCGTGACTCGTGGCAATGTCGAGGAGTTCCCGAGCTGTTTGCGGGCAACTTCGCCCCGGCTCGTGGACCAAAGCCTCGCAGTTTGTTCCGGAGAGGAAGGCCCCAATGACATCCGCGTCCACGACATGGAGCAGCTCGTTGCAACGTCGGGAAAAGCGTCGAATGTAATCCCGGAGCGGCTCATTCAGCTTCTACCGGCAGTTCTTCAACTCCCAAGGGTTACCCGGCGGGCGCACGTGGCCCGGAAGTTTCCCACGAAAACCTCTCGTAGGTCGCCCCACGATCGTATCCGGTCCGCGGGCGGATGCTCGAGCCGGGTCCTCGCCGAGTCGGCGAGGTACAGCGGCAGGTTCCGAATGATGGCGAGATCGTCACTCGCGCCGTCGGCCCGGCATGCCAGCCGGTAGTCCTTTAGCCGGAGGGAGGGGTTCGACTCCCCGCGTACTTGGCTACCGTCGTCGGGGACGGAAGCGCGGAGGGAAGGTCGCTCCCCGATCGCGGAACCGAAGACCCTAGGACCCGGGGGTCGGGGCTCCGGCTCCGATCATGCTCGACGTCGCCCCGGCCTCCGCGGTGGGGGTTTCGGACGAGGCGCGGGCCTCTGTCGTCCCGAACGCGACGGCGTGCGTCCGGGGTCAAGCGCGCATCTCGAGCGGCTCCGATGCGGGAGTGCACCGATTGCCTAGGCTCGGGCTGGCCTCGGTTGTGCGGGCTGCCGCACGGAGGCATGCACCGATTCTCCCGCTTGGGAGTCGCCCGGCGCCGGCGCGCCGGACCGACAACGACGGCGCGTCGCTGCGAGCTTTCTGCGTGTTGCTCCGCCGCCTTGGCGAGGAGCGCGGCCATCTCCCTCTCGCACCCGCTGCGCCTCGGGAGTTGGCTGCACAGGGAGGGTTTTTAGCAACGCGGCTGCCGCAGCCACGTTTTGCCCGGCGTGTGGGAAGTGCCGTGCCTCAGCCCCGGCGTCGTCGGCCGATCTCGCTGTTGGACGTGGCGAGCCCTCGGGCGCGCGTTGCACTCCGCGTGCCGGCGCTGTTGCTGCAACTCCCGCTCTACCGCCGCGGTCTCCTCGTCGAGGCCACGGCGGGCCTCTTCCAGCTGCGAGCGCCTAGCTTGGAGGCGAGTCCGGAGGTCGTCACCGCTCGGAGGCGCGGTGTGCGCACGTTGAGCCGCAGGGGTTCCTCGGGGCGCCAAGCTCCGGCTCGGCTGGTCCCCCGGCACTCGGGCGCCCGCTGCCCCGGTGTGCACTACATTGCACTCGCGAGCGGGGTCGTGGGCCTCATCGCTGCTGCCCCGGTCCGAATCCTCCTCCTCCTCGGCGTCGAGGAGGTCGAAGAGGGACTCGGAGGGATGGATTACCATCCCCACGAACTCTCCTCTCGCGAAATTAGTCGCTCCCGGGAGAGCACTAAGTCGTGTCATGTTCGCGGCGACAAGGGTTGCCACCGGGTCGTGCGGCGCCGGTGGCTCGGCGCGTGCCGGCGTCCGCTCGGAGGTAGCCACGAAATCAAGGCTCCCAAAGCGCACAATAGTGCCGGGAGCCCGAACGAAGGCTCGGAATCAACCATCCGTGCCATGTGGGCCGAAAGAAGCGTGACGGAAACGCGCAACAGCCCCTACCGGCGCGCCAACTGTCGGTGTTCGAACCACCGGCCGTAGAATTTGTCCCGGGGATCGCGCGTTTTAGGCCGGATGTTGCACAAGGGAAGACACGAAGGGTTTAGGCTGGTTCGGGAAAGCTCCCTACGTCCGGCGCGGGGGGTGTCTCGCGGCGTCGTGTTCCTTGCGCCAAGATGAAAATGCGAATACAGAAGTGGGGGTGGGAGGAGCGTGCTCCAAGTCCCGTGCGAAATGTGTAGTGTGAGTCGATCGTTCGGAGTCCCTTTTTCCGTCTCGTGTGTGTGTCGTGTCCGTGCATAGAAGAGTCACACCCCTTTATAGTCACGGGGTGGGGCCCGAGTTACAAGAGAGAGAGAGAGAGAGAGAGAGAGGGATGGTCGAGCTTCGGTGTTATCCAATCAGCCTCCTTGTCGTACGTTCCGTCCGGGTTGGCCGGGCGGTCGTGTCGTTCCTGTAGCGACGAGCGTCAAGGTGGAGTGTCCCGCAATCGGGGGAGCCGCGGGCGGCGCTGTTCACGGAGTGGTTGGATTCGGACAGGCCATACCCGTCCTTTTTGTCGGGCGTGATGATGCTTCGGACATGGTCGAGGTACGGGAGTGGTTGTCTTTGTGAGTCGAGCTTGCAAGGGAAGGTCACGCGAGACGGGGCGTAGCTCGAGCTCGACCTTGAGCTACACCCGTTCGACGGGTGTGACGGGGAGATCGTACGCTCGTACGTTCACGGGCAGCGGTTCCTCCCGGAGCTCGCGGTCCACGCCAACTCCTGCCAAGCAACGAGAACGGGACGTCCCATCCGCGTGCCCCGACGGGAGCAGGTGGCGGCAGGAGAGATGGGCTCGGGCTTCCCTCCAATGATTCCCGAGCCGAGCCCACATGGGCGCCGGGCGGTTGGAATTAAATGCGGTGGGTGGTCGAGTGTGAGGGTCGAGACGCCAAGGTCGTGCGGGACGGAGCCCCTCGACCAAGACGCCAAGGTCGTGCGGGACGGAGCCCCTCGACCAAGATGTCATGGTCGTGCGAGGCGGACATCCTTGAGTAAGACGCCGGGGTCGTTTCCTGGCCAGCCCGTATGGACGTGGGCCAGCCTCCGGTGATGACGTGGTCGTATTAACCCTCTCGCTAGGTAGGTCCGGACGCTGCCACGTGGCAGCGTTAATCTTTTCCCCCGACACCCGTAAATTCAATTGTCGTGCTCTAGATTTTGTCCTTGAATTATGTATGTGTATTGGAGGAGTGTTGGTTATATCCGAGGGTGTGATGTCCTCATCATCCTCCCCTTGTTGATGAAAAGCCATCCCGGACGTCGTTGATGCTTGAATGATTATTTCGAAGGATATCATTTCCTTATTGTTCTCCCCTCCTTGAAACAATCTGTCCTCGGTTTGACCAAAGTTGTAGAAGATATCGTAGGTGAAAACCACCAATGCTCACCTTCTTGGAAGATAGCCTCGTTTCTTGAAAACAAAACTAGAACAACTGGATTTTACATGATTAGTGTTACTATAGCCCTCTAATTCATCACACTCGTTGTCCAAACTAATTAGATCACATAGAGTATCAAATTCAATGTAAACTAAAGTACTTAAAGAATACAACAATTTCAACTCATCAATTTGAGAAGCAATCGGAAGCAAAGTTATATTATTAGCACAAGTATTTTCATTCATTAGTTGTTGCAAAGGTATAAATGAAGCATCAAGCACACAACTCCTCTTTATCACAAGGATCATCAAGCAAATCATCATGTGACAAAGATAAATTCAGAGATGGTTTCACTAAGGACGTGTTTGTTTCAACCTTTTGTAACGGATTGGCATTACAAGGGGTATCACAATACGTTAGACATGTTTGTTTAAGCCCTGTTCGTAATCGGACTCCCAGGAATCGGATACAGTCCTATACAACCGCGACTCCCTCCTCCCGAACCGGTATCGTCGATTCTCTTGTCCTCCCGAAGCCTGCAGCCGCATCACGCCCGACGCTCGCGGCCGCCGCCACCTCTCCTCGGCTCCTCCTCCGGCGTCGATCTTCCAGCTCCTCCTCCGTCGTTGCTCCTCCGTCGGTACCTTCCTCTCCCTCTCTCATATGTCTCGGTTCCTGCTGATGTTCCCCACCTCTTCTTTAACCCTAGATCCTCCTTTCTTGGAGCGAGAGAAGGACACCGGCGGCTTGGAGCAGAGAAGGAAACCGGCGACGGGCGACGGTGGGGCTCAAGACCTGGAGAACGGCTGTTCTCTCCCCTACGACCTTCTCTCGTCTCCTTCCGTTCGAGAGACCGGTAGGTAGCATGGACAACCTACCTGGATTTCCACCTTCTTGCTTCAGTTCAGTTTGCGCGTCCTGTTGTGCCTGGCTACACGCTCGATCATTTTTGTTCATTGCGAAGCTTCTGCTATATCTCAGTTTTGTTCATTGAGTTTCCATGGGCCAGATGGTAGGTGGGTATGGAAGAGTGACGATAATGAGCTTTATCTAGATATAGATGACGAGGTTCTTCACAAGCTTTCAAATCGATCTGTTTTGTTTTCTCCTTTTTGTTAGAATGCAGTAAATGCTATAGCGAGCTGTCATCTGATGTAGTGGATGTGTAGACTAATTGATTGGCCTTTAATTATCTTATGACAGTTGCAGAGTTTTTCCTAAGAAATTGTTAGTTTCAATGTTGTTCCTGCAGTTAAATTTCAGTTTTGCCTGCTGTTAGTTTGGTTGGAATGCCCCTTCGATGGTTTGTGATTTGTTTTCCCCATGGAGGTTAGTATCTGTAGTTGGTTGCTAGTTTGTGAGTAATCGATCTCCTTCCTACAGTTAAATTTCAGTTTCGCCTGCTGTTAGTTTGGTTAGAATGCCCCTTCGATGGTTTGTGATTGGTTTTCCCCATGAAGGTTAGTATCTATAGTTGGTTGCTAGTTTGTGAGTAATCGATCTCCTTCCTGCAGTTAAATTTCAGTTTTGCCTGCTGTTAGTTTGGTTAGAATGCCCCTTCGATGGTTTGTGATTGGTTTTCCCCATGGAGGTTAGTATCTGTAGTTGGTTGCTAGTTTGTGAGTAATCGATCTCCTTTCTGAATAATAGAATGCTCTAGGAAGTAACATCATCTCCTTTATGCGAGTAATAGAATGCTCTAGCTTGTGAATGAATGTGCTCTTTCATTTGTGATGTGTTCATGACATATTTTCATTTCCTTCCGTTTGGGCTTGTCTATTGGAGCACGCAGAAAATTACTCATGTTCAGTAGGTGTTGCACAGGACTGTGTATGAATGAATAATTGTGTGGAGTGCAGAGCAAATGAGCTAGCACGGTGAGCTGTGCTTTTTAATTTTTCTGGGATCTTTTTTCATGAATCTGATTGGTGGAACCTTCCAACAATTTTCTCTAGTGTATCTTAGTGACGGGGCTGTTTGTGGAGTCCGTGTTTTGTATTCTCCTGTGTTTTGTATACTGATTTTTAAATTAGCTTTTTGGTTGATTGCTCGTGTGAATACCTTTTGTGTAGAGCATTATGGCTCGCCTTCCCCTAGCTGTGACAAATCGAAGAAGGAATATGGCTCGTATGAATTTGTTGGCTTGTATCCTTCTCATGTACTACTACGTATGGTTACTCATGACATTAGCATACAGAAGAAAGTGCTTGAAAATAGAAAGAAGGTTGAGAAATAAGGAGCGCAGAATCGAGAAATTAAATGAACTCATTCGGGACAGCGACACAGCATGCATTAGTGAGCTTCGTATACAAGAATTACAGGGGTTGAAGTTCAGTTATTTTGATTTTGTTTGCAGGGGAATCGCATAGTTGATGGCGGAGAGATGTGTTCTACACAAGTTAAGGAGGCGATATGTCTACATAAGCGTGCTGACTGCTAAGAGATGGTGTGGTGTCATCAGTTTTCTGGAAAATAAGCATGCTGACTGCTAAGAGATGGTGTGGTGTCATCAGTTTTCTGGAGAATTAAATTATTATAAGAAAGAATGGTGATGAGTTATGTTTTATGTTGTTGAATTGAGCACTGTTCTGATATCCAGAGTTGTCACTCTGTATTTTTTGGATTGGAAGTTGGAATGCTACCCAACTTTTTAGTTATCTGCAGTGCTATTTGTAGCTTGCACATCTGAATTTTCTCTATTAAATATTCGATATTATATTTAATATATTTTGGAAAAAATATTATGTGGTTGTTCATATCATGAAAAAATTGTGTATGGTGGTTGATTCTGACCGTCACAGTGCCAATTTTGGCTTGTGAAGTTGTCTGTAAGTTCAATACGTTACATTATCTCCAACCAAACACTGTATTGGATATGGAACCTGAAACAGAAGTGAACCAAACAAAAACAGTAATGGGATACATTGATTGTCATTACACCCTTATCTCATTACGATTCCCATTACCTTACCAGAACTGAACCAAACACCTCGTAACAATTGCTCTATGATAGCATGGTTTGTGGAAAGATTCTGCACATCAATATAATTCTCACCTCCTGTGAGTGTAGCACAATTGGCATTACCTATGTTCTCAACAAGAGTAATAGGTGCATTGTGAAGTGATGGTTCTGAGTTTGCACATGAGCTTGTGAACACCTCATTTCCCTTCACTTCATCCTCATCCTTTTGTATATCCTGAAAGGTAATAGCTGGAACAATAGGCAAGAAACTTTGTTGCTCTTTTGTCAATTCAGATTTAGATGAAAGTGTTGCAACATTTGAAACCGTCCATTCTTTTCTAAAAGGTACAATCTTTCTTCTCTCTAATCTTTCTAGATCAGCTTCTAAAATTTCAATAGCACTCAAAGGTTCAAAAATAATTTTTCTTCTATTGTATTTAAATGTATAACTCTTGGTGATTGTATTGTGCAAAACATTTTTTGTATGAATCCAAGGTTTAGCAAGCAATAAATGACATGCTTGCATAGGTAGTATATCAAAATCTACACTATCCTTATAAGTACCAATGAAGAAATTGATCCGTGCAATTTTTGTTACCTTAATCTTCTCACAACAATTTACCCGTCGAATATAGTATGGATGTGGGTGCGGTTGTGTGGTCAAGCCAAGCTTCTCGACCAACTCGGCACTTGCAATGTTGCAGCTAGTTTCACCATCAATTACGACACGACAACGTCGATTCATCATAACAAAGAAAGTTTTGAATAAATTATTGACTTTATGTCGCTCCATCTTCTCCATTTGAGAACTCAACACTCGTTGTGCTAGCATACTCATATCATCACCTATCATTGTTAACAGCAAACAAGAAAACACACAAAATATATTTTCCTATCACTACTATGTATGAACAGTGAAAACTCTCAATATGCAAATGGAAGCATCTAACCAAGCTCTTACACGGGGCCGGCCTTGGGCCGGTGCGGGCGGGGCGACGGCCCTGGGCCCCGAAAAGCCGGGGGCCCCATCAGGATATACGGGTACATATACGGGGCTGCTAATGTCGTGGCCTTTAGGCCTTGCTAATTGAGTCCGGCCCAAATACTAAACTAATCTAAATCTAAGTATCTAACCACGTCCAGAATTTTCCACAATCCACACGGACCACACCCAACCGGCCCATGCGGCATGCCTTCCATGAATCAAGTTATAGGCTATGGCTAGGCTACGTGAAATCTTTGCATCGGATCAAGGGTTAGACGCTCTAACTTCTCTCGTATACGGTAGACTCGGAGATACGGCGAATCGGCGATCGAAACTCCAACTTCTCCCGTAGACTCGGAGAGACGGCAGACGGGCCTGGTTGTGATTTCTTTGTCGCCGGCTCCCACCTCCGGAGAGTCGAGATCAACATCGTCACTTTGTCGGCCCCGTGGCCGGTGGCTCTGCCCCATCGATGATCGATTGATCCTGATTGAATTATTGATCGATCTCTTCTATTCCAGTGCTCGGTGCTCCGACCCGACCCTAAGGTTTGAAAATTGAAATCCTATTCTATTCGTTCCTAACTAAACAAAGTTATATATATATATATATATATATATATATATATGCAACTTTGGCAGTCACTTATATTTTCTTTTTCCACATTGTAGCCCCGATTGAAATCACAAACTCATAATCACATGTCGTCGGTTAGAAACTATCAATCCGGCAGTGAGAAAAGAAAACAAAGAAAATGTCGAGGTGAGTTGATTGCATCACGGAAAGGTGCTATTAATAAGTATGTTAAGACACCAGATCCTTCAAGAAACATCAATGAGCATGAGTTGGCCATAGTTGTGTACCAACAAGTTGAGGGAACTTCGGACAAAAATATTGATATCAACCATGATGATAGCAATGTAAGTGGTCTTGACAATCAGCCAGCTAGAAAATCTACTTCGTTGATGAAGAACAAGGTTATTCGATTGATATTTATGATCCTAGATATTGGGAAACCCTTGATAACAAATCAAGAGATATATTAGTAGAAAAGAGGCCTATAAGAGAATATAATCTTAAGTTTCCTGTTGATGACAGAGGTAGACATTTTTCATATGCTTATTATGAAAGGGTAATGGAGAATGAAGAGGTACATGATAGAAAATGGTTAGTTTATTCTAAGCATCTTGATAAAGTGTTTTGCTTCTGCTGTAAGATTTTCAAGTCTAACGAGCATGAAAAGTTCTTTAGCATCCGATGGATTGAGAGATTGGAGACATCTAAGTGAGAGGTTGAAAGAACATGAAACAAGTAAAGATCATGTCTTTAGTATGAATTCTTGGAATGGGTTAAGAACCAGATTGAGGACAGGTGAGACAATTGATAAAGACCCGCAGCAGCGAATCGGAAAGGAAAAGGAACACATGAAGCAAGTTTTATTCAGATTAGTAGCCATTGTAAGGTTTCTTGGTAAACGAAGTTTCGCTTTTTGAGGATCCAGTGAGCAGCTCTACAATGAAAATAATGGTAATTTCTTAGCTTGTGTGGAGATGATTGCAGAGTTTGATCCTATATTGCAAGAGCATCTTAGACGGATCCAGAGCAAAGAAATCCATTATCATTACCTCAGTCATAAAATTTAGAATGAATTGATTTCTCTTTTGGGTTCTAGTATTACGAGTTCTATCATTGAAATTGTTAGAAAAGCCAAATACTTTTCTATTATTCTTGATTGCACCCCGGATGTTAGTCATCAAGAACAAATGACTTTGATAGTTCGTTGTGTTAATATGTCCGAGAACAAAATAAAGATCGAGGAGTTCTTTCTGGCATTCTTGGAAGTGGATGACACAAGCTGGTTTAGGACTTTTTAATGTTTTGTTGGACTCCATGAAATCTTTTGGTCTTAATATTGCTGATATAAGGGGCCAAGGCTATGACAATGGATCCAATATGAATGGAAAACACCAGGGGGTGAAAAGACGGTTGCTTGATATCAATCAAAGAGCTTTGTATATGCCATGTGCTTGTCATAGTCTCAATATTACTCTTTGTGATATGGCAAATTGTAACAACTCTCGAAATGAATTGCATTTCATGGCATTCATGAGCATGTCATCACATTTCATTTAGGGAATTATTAATATTGTGTGAAGAAATGCACATAAAATATCAAATCAACTAAAGATTAAAATAAATGCTTAAAAAGAACTTAAATAAGAATAAATAATGAGTTTAATAATTTCTACTGTTTAAACATAAAAAATGAAGAATTATAAAAGTCCCTTGAAATTATTTTGTGTTGTAAAAATAATTACAAGAAATAAATAAAGCTTCTTTTGTTAATTTAAACATGAATTTTTAATCTGAAAGTAATTTGGAATCTAAACGTGGACTGAATAGGAAAAGTGTTTAAAATAATTTTATTTACAACCCTGAATTTTTAGGAAATTTTCTCGAGCTCGGGAAGGTTACTTTTTAATTAGCCAAAAGCGAGAGGGGCTTTTTGCAAAACAGCCGAGGCCGGGCCCAGCCGTCACTCTCTTCTTCCTCTCTCTCCCGCGCTCTCGCCACCGCCTCCGCCATGCCGCCTCCGGCCAGGCCACCACGCAGCCTCGCCACGCAGCTGCTTGGCAGCCACGCAGCTGCTCGGCAACTTCACCGCCTCTCGCGGCCGGGATAAGACTCCCCTGGCTCACCCTTATCTCTCTCTCTCTCATTTTCTCTCAGCCACCATTGCCGCACCCCCGCCCCACCGTCGCCGGGCCACTCCGGCCACCCTCCGTCCGAGCAGCCAGCTTCGCTAGAACCCCTTCTACTCTCCGAGCCGTCAATCGTCTTCAAGCTTCTCCGGAACCGGGTGAATCGAGCTTTTCCCCGTGAAGCTCCCCGCCGGTCCCTCACCGCCGCAACTCGAATACCCTCTCGCTCCGGTGAGCTATCTTTGATTCTTTTCCTTTACGGAGGTCCGCAACTCATTGCTCTAGTTTCCTGGTTGCTTATCATCGCATTTGTTCCACGAGAAACCGTGAAATCGACGATCTTCCCCACGTCCGGTCGCCGCCGTCCGCAACGCTCACGGTGAGCCCCACCTTCCGGCCCTGCTCATGCTTCTAGGATCTCGCGACGAGCTTGGTTATGCTCCGTAGAAGCTTTCCATAGTTTTTCCCCAAATTTTGAGTGCTCGGGCGAGCTCCCCACCATGCCGGAGCGCCGCCGCGTCCGGACCTCGCCGCCGGCGTGTTTCCGTCGCAGCTCGAGGCGAGCTCATCGTTGCTCGTTGTGTTCGCCAGCTCGTGTAGAGTAGTTAGGTGGGTCCGCGGCGAGGTTTGGCTCAACACCGGCCGTCTCCGGTGGCCGCGCCGCCGTGCCATCGCCGCCGTGGCGGTGCCACACCGCGGACCACACGCGCGGGATCGCGTGTGGCCACGTGGGGATCCGGTGTGCCAACCCCGTGGCCCGGCGTGTGGCACGGAATAGTTTTTAAATTTCAGAAATTCATAGGAATTTCAATAAAAATCAGAAAAATACAAAACCAAATTTGTTAGACTCGGAAAAATAAGATCTATTCATTTATGAAATAAAATATCTATTTTAAGCATTTTTATTTCACAAATATTAATTAGTCACATTCTTGAATTGATAGAAGCTATTATTTTATGCTAAATAAATGTTTAATTTAGGAAAATAAATTAATTAAATGAAGGAGATATTGCAGGTGAAAGTAATAATGAAAATTATTTTTCCAAAATTAGACTTAAACATGTATCATTTCATGTGATTCCAATTTATTAGCCTATTATCACATGTCATTTAAATAATGACTATTTATTGCTTAATAAACAGGATTAATTATTAATTATTGAACCTAAGTAATTAGTAACCACTGAACATAAATAATTATTGATTAGGGAACACGATTAATTAATACTTAATGACCATGATTAAGCATTAAGTAATGAGCATGATCAATGGTTAATTGTTGAATAATGAACATGTTTAATTATAAATTATTAATTAACAAATATAACGAATTATTGATTGTTAATTAATATTTTAGTACTAGACATAATGAATCATAATCATTAGTTGCGGAACATAATTAATCAAAAAATTGCATGATCATATCATATTCATTCATGCATGCATGATTGTAATTTGCGACGCATTGTTGGTCGACCTAGGTTCCGAGGTGATCGAGGTTCCACCCGAGGTCGAGATAGGCGAAGGAAATCTCGAAGTCGACCCACGCGCCGAGGAAGCTAACCCCGACTCATATCCGGGCAAGCCCCGGTGCATCCTACCTATGTTTTAAAATGTTTTCTTTTATCACATAGTTAAGTTATGTTTGTGCATTAAGTGCTAGGGAATGGTTGATACCCTAGATGCATTGAGCTAGGTTTCCATTTGTTTATATTATACTCGGTACAGGTAGCTCAATAGAAGCTAGGCTTAATTCATAGTCGCAACGGTAGATGTTTAAGGGAATCTTAAAGCATGGAGGCTTTAAGGATTGTGTTAACTAGGGGTGAAAGCGGTGAGGATAATTTCCGAATCCGATCCGATCCGAAACCGTTATTTGAGGTTGTGGGGGAGTATTTGAGGTTTTTTTGCGGATATGGATAATCCGAATCCGATGACACGCGGATATAGGATAGGTAATGGTATTGATAAAATATGACGGATAAAGGTTATCCGATAACTACAAACGGATTATCCGATGCTCATAATAGGATTATCCGATAATATTTTTGGCCCACAAAAATACATCACCTAAGACTATAAGCCTACAAGGCTACAACCCAACCGGCCAGCCCATTTATATAATTATGTGAATCGCGGGCCATAATAATACTTTGCTATATATATATATATTATTTTATTTTATACACTTTTTTGGTATAATATGGATTGGGTTGTGTGGTGTTTTACTTGACTCGAAATCAATTCTTTACACATGCTCTGCATATATTTTGAAAATTCTTAATAAGCATATATTTCTCTAGTGAAAGAGGTATTATATCCGATAATTTTAAGTCCGCTTCCGATCCGTCTCCGTTCCGAACCCGTACCATCTCCGACTTCCGAAAAAATCCGTATTCGAATCCGTATCCGTGTATTATCCGATAAGAAAATAAGGATTAGAATATGGAAAAGGCATTATCCGATCCGATCCGATCCGCTTTCATCCCTAGTGTTAACACTAAAGATGAAGAGAGTGTTAATGAAGTTGAGACCGGACGGGCTCCGTAGGAGAAAGGGCAAGACGGAGATGAGGTCTTGCAAAGTGGTAGTCCCGTCCGTCGTGTCGCGTTGTCGGCTTAGTTGAACAAGTTTGAACGTACCGTACTACATGCTCGGTATCATGGGCCCAGCAAGCTGAGGTACCCTACCGCCCCGCGAGATGTAGCGTAGCCAACTCTCTTTTATCGGCTGTTAGTGAGAGGTTAGTCTCACAGGAGGGAGATGGGTCGGCCACGAAGGAAGTCGTGGAGTCGCCATACTCCCGGGGAGTTTGGAAATGGCTAGTCTTCCGTCAGGTGCTAGCGGGAAAAGTTGTCGTATACGACCGATGTGGTGCGTATACGTCGTGTAGTCGGGTGTTGCCAGCAGGTATAAATCGATTTGAATCGCTGTCCGTCGCAGTAATGAGTACCGCTTGTTTAGCTCGTCACATCGTAGTTAATCAACATGAAGATGAGGAGGAGATATAAGAGAAACTTGGAGTTATACTTTGATCTTGTCTTGCAAACTTGATTGAAATAGTGATAGTCTGCAAATATAGATGTTAATGAACTTAATCCGAGCTAAAACACCGAAAGTAAGGATCCACCCTTTAATGTTGTTTCCACAAAGGAGTAAACCCCACAGCCAGAAAGCCTTTGCATACTAGGTGTCGGTGTTCGAACCACCGGCTGTAGAATTTGTCCCGGGGATCGCGCGTTTTAGGCCGGATGGTGCACAAGGGAAGACACGAAGGGTTTAGGCTGGTTCGGGAAAGCTCCCTACGTCCGGCGGGGAGGGGGGAGGGGGTGTCTCGCGGCGTCGTGTTCCTTGCGCCAAGATGAAAATGCGAATACGTAAGTGGGGGAGAGGAGCGTGCTCCAAGTCCCGTGCGAAATGTGTAGTGTGAGTCGGTCGTTCGGAGTCCCTTTTTCCGTCTCGTGTGTGTGTCGTGTCCGTGCATAGAAGAGTCACACCCCTTTATAGTCACGGGGGTGGGGCCCGAGTTACAAGAGAGAGAGAGAGAGAGAGAGAAGAGAGGGATGGTCGAGCTTCGGTGTTATCCAATCAGCCTCCTTGTCGTACGTTCCGTCCGGGTTGGCCGGGCGGTCGCGTCGTTCCTGTAGCGACGAGCGCCAAGGTGGAGTGTCCCGCAATCGGGGGGACCGCGGCGGCGCTGTTCACGAGTGGTTGGATTCGGACAGCCATACCCGTCCTTTTTGTCATGCATGACGACGCTTCGGACATGGTCGAGGTACGGGAGTGGTTGTCTTTGCGAGTCGAGCTTGCAGGGGAAGGTCGCGCGAGACGGGGCGTAGCTCGAGCTCGACCTTGAGCTACACCTGTTCGACGGGTGTGACGGGGAGATCGTACGCTCGTTCGTTAATGGGCAGCGGTTCCTGCCGGAGCTCGCGGTCCACGCCAACTCCTGCCAAGCAACAGGAACGGGACGTCCCATCGGCGTGCCCCGACGGGAGCAGGTGGCGACGGGAGGGATGGGCTCGAGCTTCCCTCCAATGATTCCCGAGCCGAGCCCACGTGGGCGCCGGGCGGTTGGAATTAAATGCGGTGGGTGGTCGAGTCATGAGGTCGAGTGTGAGGGTCGAGACGCCAAGGTCATGCGGGACGGAGCCCCTCGACCAAGACGCCAAGGTCATGCGGGACGGAGCCCCTCCACCAAGATGTCATGGTCGTGCGAGGCGGACATCCTTGAGTAAGACGCCGGGGTCATTTCCTGGCTAGCCCGTACGGACGTGGGCCGGCCTCCGGTGATGACGTGGTCGTATTAACCCTCCGCTAGGTAGGTCCGGACGCCGCCACGTGGCAGCGTTAATCTTTTCCCGTGACGAGTAGCCTCCGAGCCCCCGGGTGAGTCAAGGACTCGCTCGGGGGATCTTCACGAGAGGTAGGGGTCATCCTCATGTGTTCCTCGTGGGAGGTGTTTTCTCCGCCGGGGCGCGCGAGCGCGTCCGATGGACGGTAGCCCCCGAGCCGGGGGATAAGTCGTGGCCTGGCCGAGACGTTTTATCGTGATGTGGTCCCGCCGTCGGACCTCATGCTTGCGATGCCAGCCCCCGATCGAGAGATGTTTCGTCTTGTTCGTTTTCCCCGTCCGCGTCGCGTTCGTACGACGGAGGGTAGAGCAGATCCGCGTTCGCCCGGAAGGGCCGGCACGCGGGGCTCGGGAGCTCGATAACGGGAAAAGTTCGAGCGGAGTTGCGGTTTCTCGTCGAGAAGATTCCGTCGGGCCCGCCGGGGGACAACTCCATAAATCCGTGCGGTCACCTTCGATTGGGACCCAAAACCGTTCGATGGGTTTCGGGGCTCGATGCCTCTCTACGATGAGATTCCCCTTAGTCGAGGTCGACCGGGACTCGAACGTGTTAGTCGATGCCCGTTGCGCTCGCGCGCGTGGGTCGCGGCCGCTAGGCGGGCCCATCGATGTCACTCCCCGGCTCGGGATATACTTGCTCAAGGCGGCCGTCGAACCCTTTGGTCGGGCCAGCCTTCGAACCTCAGCGAGGTGGGGCCGTCGAGACGGTTTTCAGCCTCTTATCCCCTCTTACCTTCGAGGTCAAGCCTCGGTCGGTCGAGTCCCGTGGACGAGCGCTCGACCTTGGGGGAAGTCGATCGGAGGTCAAGCCGCTCTCTCGGGGTGCGTGCCCTTTCCGCTCTCGCATGCGGGTGAGAGAATATGAAAGGACAAAAACTACGAGAGAGGAGCGTGGGATTTTCACCGTCTCGGCTTCCATGGTTCGGGGATCGAGGCGGGTCCTTATCCGTTGATGGCGTGTAGTGGCGGGCCCGCGCGAGCATGGGGTCGGTTTCCTCTTAGTAGTGGTGGGACCCGTGCGGTTAGTACGGACGGCCAGGGTGCATACCGCAGCGGCGGCGTGGGAATCGGGGTGAGGGAGATTAAGAAAATTTACCGGGGTAGTGGCGATCGTGGGGCCCGCTCGCGGAATCGAAGGGTCGCGGCCGTCCGATGCAGCCCCTATTTAAGCCGTCGCACGCCGGGTCCCTTGGCTCACACACGCCATTGCCTTCGTCGCCTTTGCGTTCCTTGCCCTAGCCCTCGCTTTCTTCGCCCTAGTCTTCGCCCTCCAAGCTCTCGAGCCTCTTCTCCTTCGCCCCGCCCATGTCGACCCGGACCCGTTCCACGACGATGAGGGCCGAGCTCGACCGCCTAGTGGCGCAAGGCCCGCTGCGTGATCGTGGTCCCGACCGATGGTGGAGGCTTCTCGGCAACGAGTCCCATCCGGAGCCTCCCCGGGCTACGTGGTTTCGTTCTTGCATTTCCACGAGCGTGGCCCGGGGACGTCGGGGAATGACTTCCGCGGGCGATGATGTTCCAGTAACCGACCGGAGCTCCAGCATTTGAACCCCAATAGGATCCAGCAGCTCGAGCACTTTCGTCGCTCTCGCGAGGGTTTCCTGGGGATGGAGCCCGACCTCGACCTCCGGCGGTACTTCTTCCGCATCAACCTCCATCGGAGGAGGAATTCCAGAGGCGAGGACGTTCCCGCGCACGTCGGCTGCGCGGGGATCGTGATGAAGAGGGACCGTGGTAGAGACTACATCACGGTGACCACCCCTTCGTCGAACCAAGGGTGGCACCCGAAGTGGTTCTACCTTCGGCAGGACCCGGGCACCCGTTCCCGGCCTTCGAGGGTCGGGTCTTCGAGGAGGCCCCGGAGGAGTGGAAGTGGGGCTGCCCTCGCGCCAGCACGCGCAAGGTCGACATGGCGATCAAAGCGATCCGGCACCTGGCCCGGTTCAACGTCGATGCGACGGTGGTGGTAGGCTCCTTCCACAAGCTCAAGTTCGCGCCGCCGATGTGGCGCTCGATGCTCGATGCACCAGGTGTCGGGTAACGACCGCGTCGTCCCCGACACCGTGACGGCGGTGCAGGAGCTTGACGACGGCACCGTTGCGCTGCGCGTTCGGAGCGCGCCGGGGACGGCCGCGCGCCCCGGCTCGTCCAGGGGGCCCATCCCATGAAGCCGCACCCGGACGCCTTGGATGTGGTAAGTCAATTCGACTTCCATCGTCTCGAAGTTTAGTCGAGTTTTTGTGTCAATTTTTTCACTAATTCGCCCTCTCCGTCTCTCGCTCCGCTCGGGTCCCGCTTAGTCGGCACACCAGGCTTCGTCTTCTCGAGGAGGCCGCCCGGCGTGAGGCCAACCACCTCCATGCCGCGGAGGTGCAGGCCGAGAGGAAGGCCGCGAGGGATGTGGCCGTGAGGCGGCAGCTGGAGAAGACGGCGCGGGATGTTGAAGGCTAGAGGAAGAGGGAAGCCTACCGGCTCGCGGGGCTAAACCCCGACACGGCGTCTACCGCCTCGACCCCCGTGCCGACGGACTCCGAGGATGACGGCGGAGCCGGCGAGTTCGAGAGCGACGGGGAAACCCCGTTCGTTTGCTCCCGCCGAGCCGTCACCTCGGGCCTCGAATCTTCGGCTCCCTCGACCTCGACCTTCGCGGCCGGCCCTTCAAGTCGCCCGCCTCCTCATGGGGTGAGTCGAGCTCTAGGGCCGACGAGGCGTCCCGCGCGGGTGGAACCGGGACTACCCCGGACCCCTTTTTGGGACAGAGGTGGTCGACCTTACGGTAGATCCCTCCGTTGCTGCGAGGGAGGCTGCGGAGATGATCGCCGAGCTAGTCGGAGGCGATACCGATCTTAACCGCGCGCCCGCGGCGCCCGGGGAGGGGACGGCGGATGGCGTAGATCTGCGAGGTCCTCCCCCACCGCCCCCGCGGACGTGGTGCCCGCGCAAGGTTCCAGCATGGAGACGCTCGCGAGCCCAAGAAATTAGCGGGGGCGTCCCCGAGCCGGCGAACGGCGGCGCGGAAGACCGACGCGCGGACGCGTGCGTCGATGTCTCCGAACCTGCTGCGACCGGCGAGACGGTCTCACGGCATGCGGACGCGCATGTCGATGTCCTTGAACCGCTCGCGTCCGGCGGGTGGGGCGCCGCGGAGCCCTCCCCGACGATTGAAGTCCCCGCGGAACGTGCCGAGAGGCCATCACGGTCGGTGGTCCGCGTCCGTGAAGACGAGCCCGGCGAGGGTGCTCCCGCGCCCAAGCGGACGGTGCCTCCGCGAAGGAGGGCCCCGCCCACAACTTTACGCAAGTCATTGACCTCCTCGGCGGCGCGAGCCGCTAGGGTCGAGGAGGACGGGCGTCAAGGGAGAGGCGACCGCCGTGGTGACGGCGGCGGGGGTTGCGCCGGTGGAGTCCGGCCCGTGCCACGAGGCAGCCTCCGGGCCGCAGGTTGTCGACTCTCGTGGCCGGGCTCGCGCCGGCCGTGCGGGCGTTCCCGGCCTAGCTCGAGTCGGAGGCCGGGGAGTTGATGCGGGCAGCCGGCGAGGCTCGCGCCGGTCCGGACGGGGCGCTCGCCCGGGAGGAGGCTCTCCGGGCGGCAAAGGAGGCGGCGGAGCTCGAGGCCGCGGAGGCACGCCGCCGGAGGGAGGAGGCGCTTGCGGCGCCGGCCAAGGCCGAAGCAAGCCGCCTCGGCGGTAGAAAAGGTCAAGGCGGCGCTCCAAACGGGCCGGGAGCAGAGGCGGAAGGCCGAGGCCGCGGCGGAGGTCTCCCACCGGACCGCGTCCGGTTACCTCTCGCGAGCTCCAGGGGCAACGGGCCGAGAAGGAGGGTAGGTGCTCCGAGCCTTTCCTCCTTGACCTTAATCGAGTCCCTTAGTCGTTTCCTCGACTACTCGAGCCCGGGTTTCGAAGTTCGGTTTTCTTTGCGAGGCTGGAGCAGTAGGCCGGCCACGGCGTAGGCGTCGCGGAGGGAGCTCGATGCTGCCCTCGGACCGCGCGTTCGTCGACATGGAGATCGAGCGGAACGTCGAGGCCGCTTTGCCGGAGCAGATTGACGCGGTGGTTCGAGGAGCTAGGCGTTCCGCCGTGCGCGCGACCTTTATGGTGCCGGCGTCCCACTACGAAGACCTCGACTTCGGGGCCGTCAGCACGGGAGTTGTCCCCGGCTTCGCCGACGCCGAGCCGGAGTTGCTCGAAGGCCGAGACTCGGCTGCAAAGCTCGAGGAGGAGCCCCTCCCCAAGTCGTAGAAAGTTTAGGGGATTAGTTTTTCGTTTTTTGTTTTGTTAAGAACAAAGGGGCGTGGTTCCCCGTTTGTAAATAACTTTAAGTTTTATTAAATCGTTCGCGCTTGACCTTTCGAGGTCTTGCTCCTTATCAAGTGATTTTAAGTTTAACTCGAATATGTTTTGGCCTTTTCATCTTGTCTCGTTGATTCACAAAGCTTGAGCCGCCGAGCCTCATTGAACTTAGTCGTATTTGGTGAGGGTACGCTAGGGCCGCTAGGGCGCTCGAGCTTCAGCCTTCCGACCGCTTTAGACCGTGAGTTCGTTTGCTCGCGCTTACTTTGGTCTTCGGCGAGATTCGAATTCAAGGCCAAGCGAAACTTAGCAAATTTGTTCGCGAAAAAGAGCTAAGTGTAGGCGATTTTTGTTTTTGAAAAATCGTGGTTTCGCCCGCCTTCCAGCGCTCGAGTGAGGCGACCTAGGTCAACCCTCGTTCCCGTAAGCTCATACGTGCCCGCCATTCGCCTTTGCTCTGTTGCTCTCTCCTTCCACATTAACCAATCTCAAGCTTTCCTTTTCCATCTCTTAAGATGGGCAAGAAGAAATCCGCCGCCGTCCCCGCATCTTCTTCCTCTCGTTCCTCGCGATCGGCTTCCTTTTGGTATCCAAGACCTTGGTAACGAGCAAGGTCACCGAAGCCTCCCTCAATGAGGCGGTTCGTGATGGGTATCTTCCTCCTCAACCCATCCTAAATTGGAGCGTCCCTTCTCCTGGCCGAATTCCATGGGGAATAGATGAGTCTCAACAGCTTAGTTTTCAAGGCTTTTTTCCTCCGCGGCCTCGATCTCCCTTGTTGTTTCTTTTCGTAGGACTTCTTTTCTTTTACGGATGGGAGTTAGTGAACCTCAACCGTAACTCCATCCTACAAATTGCCTTTTTTATCCATCCGTGCGAAGCTTTCCTTGGAGTTATTCCCCACTTCAAGCTATTCCAGTACTTGTTCCAAATTCGCCCACTTCCGTCATCGGACCGCCAAGCTGCAGTTGGCGGTGTAGGAATCCAATACTGGAGCATAGACGAATATTTCTCCCTCGTCCCCGAACAAGAGCATAGCCCAATGGAAAAAAGGATGGTTCTTCTGCGACAATCCCCAGCCAAGCACTTCCCGCATTCAGCGCTAAAGTAGCCAAGAATTTCCCTACCGCAGATACTAGGGAAAAGCTCAAAGAAGACAGACGAAATTCTTGCACTCCTGGCTTGCATTAGATACTTGAAGAACGTCGGAGGTGTCACCGCCGAGAAAATTCTCCGGAGCTTCATAGTGCGGGAGTTCAACCTCTTAAAAGGCAAGAGCACCCAGCTTGGCTCTTTGACGAAGACACCGCTATGCCTTTGGATGGAACTCTTCTTCCCGACAAGGAGCGGTTAGAAGCTCGCATCAAGCAAATGTCTGCAGCCAAATCCAGATCTATCCGGATGTACAAGAGTGGGTCCGGCTTTCAGCTCATGCAATCCTTGCGACCCCGTAAGTACCTCTTCCTCGTATCTTCAAACCTCTGTTGTTTGTTACCATCATTTACTTACAAAGACTCAATCTTTATAATTGCAGAAAATGGACAACTACAGGAGTCACCCTCCTCTTCCTCCCAAAGACACTTGGGGAGAAGATTATGCCAACAATACCGCTCCTCTAGCTGTTCAAGCCGGTCCGACTCAAAGGCCATCGGACCGGTCCTTTCCCTTGCCTCCTAGCCTAGTCCCAAAAATCACCAAGTCCTGGGACCGTGGTTCAAGCACCTAGTACAAGAAAACGTACTACTTCCTTGACCATTGGCAGACCCGCTACTCCTTCTCATCGCTCCCGGCGATACTCGCTCGGAAGCGCAAAGGCTTGAAGACCGACGGCGAGAAGAAGAAGTCGTCGAAAGGGATCGCCGAGCGCTTCGGCCATTCTCGAAGCTTCATTGGGGAAAACTCAAGGTACTTCTTCCTTGGTTGATCCCTTATCTAAGGTTCCCAAAAGGTCCGGTATGGCCATCGGACCGGTCCTAGTGATGCTCGTAGAGGCGGTTCCAACTCCGCAAGTCAATCCAGCGGAGAAAAGGCTGCAGACAGTAGTGGTGGAGATACCCAAGGCCCACCCAAGAAGATCAAGACCTCCACCGGCTTCAAGAAGGCTTCCTCGTAAGTCTCTTATATTACTAATTCTTTTCTGAATTATTCCATCCGCCAAAGCTCCAAAGCTGCCGAAGCTCCTTACCCCAGTCTTATTAAATTTGCTTTTTTCTTATAGGATCCCTTCTAACTTCCAAGCTAGCATAGCTAGCTTTCTAAGAAATAAAGCTTCTTCAATAGTTCCCGCCGGCGGTGTTTCGCCTCTACTCCCGATGCACCTCGGACTGGTCCCACTCCCGGCGCTTCTCAACCTAGTACCGCTCCCGCCGATTCCTCTCGGACCGGTAGCGCTCCCGCTTCCACTCCGACTACCTCAATCACGGAACATCGTGGTGCGGCATCCACGGAGGAACTCCCTGCCGCCTTGAGCATAGAGACCGAAGAGCAGGTTACCATTGCTCGAAGGCCCATCTTCCGGTAATCCTCCTCCTCAAGCTATCTTATTCCGGATTCCTCCGAGCTATCACCGGGACCGGTCCGGACGGAAGAAATTCCTCGCCGGCCTAGGACAACACGCAAATCTCCTGGAGAACCAAAGCCGGCTAGAATGGTAGTTGGAGACGTGGAGGTAGACAGTTCGAGCGGGGCCAGAACTTTCACCGCTACGGCTCAATGGGACGCTTTCCAAGAAGAAGAGGCCTTAAAGAACTTTTCGGAATCGGCCGGTATATCCTCTCGCTTCAAAAATCTCTCTCGGGCAATCACATTTTAATTATTAACTCTCTCGATCTTCCCTTTAGGTTCTCCTCAAAAGCTCCGAGGCCAAGACCGCTATCATCGCCCGCTTACGGGAGGAGCTCAGCACCAATCAAGAACGATTAGGTGAACTGGAATCTCGGTCCGCCGATCCGAAGGCCAAGGAAAACGATCTCCGAAGAGAGAGGCCGATCGTAGAACACCCATCGAATGATGGAGGAGCACCTGCGAGAAATCATCGAGCTCCGTCAAGTTAATCGTAGTAATATTCTCAATTTTTCCTATATATTCCATATTTTTTCCAGCTGGCTCCGTTCCTGACCGGTCCCACTCTTGATTTCAGCGCTTGAGAACCTTGTTGCTGCTCACAAAAAAGTCGAAGAAGTCCTTGCTGAAAAGGCAGCTGCTCAAGAGCGAGCACTTGAAGAAGGTTCTCGTGTTGAAGAGCAACAAGCGGCGCGGATTGGAGAACTCGAAGGCGAACTTATCGCCAAAGATGACATCTTAGCTCAAACACTTCGCTCCAACAAGATGCTTGGATACCGAGAATGCTCGCTTGAAGGCTGAACTAGCTGAAGCCTTAGAAGCAGCAAAATCAGCGCAAGCGGATAAGGAAAGCGCCCGGAGGACTGCCCAAGAATCCAATCAACTTGCTCTCCGGGCCAAAGATCGCGAAATTCAGCGTTTGCTGAAAATCGAAGCCAAGCTGAGAGAATCAAACACGAACATCAAGGGCAGATTCGGAGCTGCTGAGATCGAGCACGAGCGTAAGTCCCCATCTCTCTTGTTCACTCTTGTGTCATCTTTTTGAAAATACCGGTCTTTCTCTTAAATATTTGCTTGTTTTTTCAGAACTTACTGCAGGTACCGTGCGTACTCGGAATATCTCAATGGCGGTCAAACTATTGATCCCAATGAGATAGACCTCGAGTCCGCCATCCGGGCAATCCCAAGAAGAATCGAGAGAACATTCAAGGATGGTTGCTGCTTCGGGAGGAGGACACATCGCCGCTATAATCCGAGTCTTGGACTCCGGTCGAAGAATGTGATTTCAATTTTATCGGGGATGGCGCCCACCCTAATACTATCGAAGACCGGTTCAATGAGCTGAAGAACTCACTCATTGGCACCGTTTCAGAGTTGGTGGAAGATGTTCCTCTTGATCCAACGGGCGTCCCTCTCAACATAGCGCCAGCAGCTTTTGCCCTGGACCAAGATGCTCAGGATGCAGCAACCGCCGCCGGACGGACAATAGAAGATGCCTTCGAAGATCTTGATAGGGATTTACCAAGTATCTTCTTCCGATTATGAAGAAACGCTGGATGATAGGCTCGAAGGAAATCCTAAGACCGGTGACACCGGTACTTCTAGCGGTCCTGCTTAGAAAACTTTGTAATAGGGCCATTTTGTAATCAAACATCTTGATCATCACATTGTTTATTTTTAAATACCAGTCACTTTTCTTTTTTATATGAATACTGGTTTCACCATCATACTTACTAACTTATTTACTTAAGACATGATGGTTATTTCAACTAGATAATTATGATCAAACTCTGGCTCTTAATCAGCACAGATCACAATTCATAATTATAGCTTACTTTAACAAGATCATGTAACATGAGCAAAAAGCTAGTTTGTAGGATTTTAAGATTTCACAGATCGTCCTTAACACAACAGCCTACCAATCAGTATTCATAAGAAAGAATGCTATACAATATCCTTTCCTGAATATACCAGTTTTAAACTAAAATTTAAATAGACCGCTCTTATCACAGCAATCCAGTCAGCTAAATGACTGGTCTTATTATTCAAGAATAGCAAAATATCACATACTCGCTCTTATCATAGCAGAATAGCAAAATATCACAGATCGCTCTTAACATAGCGAGAATAGCAAAATATCACTGATCGCTCTTAACATAGCAGAATAGCAAAATATCACAGATCGCTCTTAACATAACAGCCCCTGGCTCAATAATTTAATTCAAAATTAAAGTATGGAGACACAAAAAACAAACACATCATCATTAGATAAAATTACTTTATTATAATATGAAAAACTTTACAATAAATACTCTTAAGTATAAAAACGACGTAAGCTGATCAATGTTCCAGGAATTTGGAATCTCTTCTTCCTCCAGGGTCATAAGCCTATAAGCCCCTGGTCCTGGAGACCGATTTAACCAAAAAAGGTCCTTCCCAGATCGGTGACAACTTATGCCTGTTCTTGTTAGATCGAATCTTCCGAAGAACCAAGTCTCCTACTTGGAACTCCCGTGTGCGAACATTACGATCATGATAGCGACGCAATCCCGGATGATATTTAGCGGCTTGAATCGGAGCTTGATCCCTCAATTCTTCCGCAAAGCAACCAGTTCAACCTCGACGTTGATCATCATACTTTTCTTCATCATAATATCGTACCCGAGCCGACACCATATTCACTTCGTAGGTAGCATGGCTTCGGATCCATACACCAAAGAAAAAGGAGACCGTCCCGTAGCTCGCTAACATTAGTGCACAGCCCCCAAAGCACCCAGGGCAATTCCTTAACCCACTTTCCTGCATACGGCTTCAATCGGTCAAAAATTCTTGGTTTAAGACCGGTCAAAATCATTCCATTAGCTCGCTCCACTTGTCCATTGCTTTGCGGGTGTGCCACCGACGCATATTGCACCTTGATCCCTAAACTCTCAAAGCATAGTCTTTGAAGAGCTCGAAGTGAATTGAGACCCATTATCAGTAATAATACTGTATGGGACCCCAAAGCGTACGAAGATGTTCTCGCAAAAACTTGATTGCGCGAGCTGTAGTTGTACTAGTAACTCGCTTCAGCCTCAATCCACTTGGAAAATTTGTCTACCGCCACAAAACTATGCGTAAATCCTCCCGGTGCCCGCTTAAAAGGTCCAACTATATCCAGCCCCCAAGTAGAAAAATGCCAAGTCATTGGGATCAATTGCAACTCTTGAGCCGGAGTATGAGGTCTGTCTTGCAAAAACCGACATCCTTGGCAATTCTTAACCACTCTATGCGCATCATCCGTCGTCGTAGGCCAATAAAATCCTTGTATGAATACCTTTCCAACTAATGTCTTTGAAGAAGCATGATTTCCGTAAATTCCCTTGTGTACATCTTCAAGCAATTGAATGCCATCGTAAACCGATACACATTTCATCAAAATATTAACTCCGCGCTTATATAATTCTCCTTCGAGAATTAAATAACTACGGGCTCGAACTTCCAATCTTTGCTTCTCCACTTTATCTTCTCGGAGTTTTACCGGATTGCAAATAGTCAAGATACGGAGTACGCCAATCGAATCAATAATCATAACATCCAATGGATGAATATTGTAACAACTCTCGGAAAATAATACATTTCATGTCATTCATCATCATGTCATCATGCGCATCCGTGAAATTATTTACTTTCGTATTAAGAAGTTGCACATAAAATATCATATTTTGCTAAAGAATAAAGGAAATACTTAAAAAGAAATAAAATAAGAAGAAAATTTATGTTTAACATTTTCTATGACTCAAATATCAAAAATAAAGATTTACAAAACTCTCCTGAAATTATTTTGCGTTGTGAAAATTTTTGCAAGAAATAAACAAAGCTTCTTCTATTAATTTATCTTGGAATTTTTAATTCGAAAACAGTTTGGAATCTCAACCTGGACTTAATAGGAAAAATGTTTAAGATACTTTCAAATACCTCCCTGAATTTTTTGGGATTTTTTTGAGCTTTGTAACGGCCTTGTTTAATTAACCAAAAACCCGAGGGTGTTTTTGTAAAATCGCCGCAGCCCCACCGTCGGCTTCTTCTTTCTTCCCCCTCTCTGCACCGACTCACCACCACCGCCTCTCGGCGCCACCGCAGCTCGCCCTGGCCGCGCGTCCTCCTCCTTCCGCGCCACGCAGTCGACCACCTCGCCACCTCACCTCTCGTGCTTGGATGGGGATAAAAGGGACCGAGCCGTGCGTCTCTCTCTCTCTTTCTCTCACAACTCACACCGCCGCCCGTCCACCCTCCTCGGTCTCCCCGCCCGGCCAACTCCGGCCGTCCCCCGACGAGCCACCATCCCCAACCGATGCGCCCTCCTGTCCTGCAGCTCGCCATTGTGACATCCCATGTCACGATTAAGGCTAATCCCGTAGTTAGTACCCTAATCACTTCACTAATGAAGTACTAATACTAATTACCCAAAGGAAAAGAAGAAAAGTAAAAAGGAAAAAGGAAAAACCTAATCCTAAACCCTAGCCTAACCAAAGATGCAAAAATTATAAAAACACTACCCACATATTTTTGCACCACTGGATTGCTCATGTAAAAAGATGAATTTACAGTATTTTTACAAAATTTTTGAACAAAGTTTTGAAAGCCCAAAAATTCAAATTCAAATCTGAAACACTGCTACTTGTGAATTTTGTACGAATTTTTGGAAGCATTTTTGGAACTTCAAACTTTAAGATGAAAATTAAAGGGAATCATCCTGAGTCTTCCCATATTTCTGGTTTTATTTTTGGAGCCCTAGAACTGTGAAATTTCGTCAAAGTTTCAAACTGCAGATTCAAATTTCAACTTTTGACCTCGAGCTACGGTGCCCATCGGGCAATGGCGACCGGACCGCCGGTCCGGCCAGCCTGGCCGCCGCCCGGGCACGCCCCTGCCCTGTCCCATCCGCGGCGCCCTCCCCGAGCATCTCCCCAACCGTTTGTACCCGCGCACCAACAGGAGAGGCCGGCATTGAAGCCGCCCGAACCTCCCTCGCCGGCCGTGCGCCGCCCGACCCTCGCCCCTCTAGAAAACGGCGCCAAAGGCCGCCAACTCTTCGCCACCAATTATTGGAAGCTCCCTCACGCTCCTCGCCGCACCACCGCCTCACTGCCTCCCTCACCGCAGCTCGCGCAGAGAGAAAACCGGCCGCCACCGCCATGGACGCCGCCCCGAGCTCCCGCCTCTAGGCGAGCCTCGTCCCTCCCCTATCTTTCCCTCAAGTAAGTGCGCCGGCACCCCCTAGACCTCCCCCTCGACCTGGTTCCACTTGGGTGCAGCCAGTCCCGCGAATTTCGAAGAAAGGGTGCCGCCGCCGCCGTCGCCACCGCCGGTCCCCGTCGAGCCCCCACACCCGGTCCCCTTCATCGCCACCCACGCCGACGCCGTCGTTCCCCAAGGTGAGGTTGCTTTTGCCCCAGACCGCACCTCCTCTCGTCCCTCGTGCGCGGCGCGCGACGCCGCCGAAGTGCCGCCCCGCCGCCGCACCGCGTCGCCGGCGCTCCGGCCGTCGCGCGGGCCCGTCGTCGCCACGCGCGTGTGCCCCGTGCCGCGCGCATCCTTTTCCCCAAAGGCCGGAGCATGAGCTCCGGCACAGCGCCGCCGCGGCGAACCTCGCCGGCGCCGGCCGCTGTCGCCGGAGCGCGCGCCGCTCTGTTTTAAAAAAATGAACCGATGGCATTTTCGTAATTAGGTCCGAACTTCGTTTGAGTTTGAAAAATTCATATCTGGCGTTTGAATCGTCCAAAAATTACAAACTAAAATGTTTTGGAAACTAGAAGACCTGTACTTTCATAAAACTAACATGAACTCCCCAGATCTAGTCATTTTCACATTTTTATAAAAATGACAAAAGTCAACCCCTGAAAACTTAACTAAGCCATAACTTTAAAAATATAAATCCAAATTAAAAGCCACTTGGCCAAAGTCTTCACCCTGGCACACATGAATTTTTGGCACTGGAAGATCTGCATTTCATTTCATATTTTTTAAGTTATTGCATTTCTTGCATTCTCTGTATTTAATTTTTAATTAATTCTGTATAAATTATTTTTGCATGAAACTTGGCAATTAATTTCCTTTTGGTACTGTACACATGTAGAAAATCCCATGTTAAATTTTGAGCACGTTAAGTAATGATTTTGGCAAACCCTAGATCTAAATTTCTAAAGAGCCATTTTCAGCACACACATAAATAGTTTTATGTTACTAAAATTCATGTTCTTGCATGTTTATGTCATTTCTACTGTTCATTATGTCCTTTAGCACCCCATGGCAGGTTTAGTCAAAAGGTTTTATGTATTTCACCTATGTATGAATTTTGAAATCAAGTTTCTATTCTAAAAGGGAGTCGTCATCGCATGTGAAGTCAAATGCATAGGCCTAGTTTTCTTCAGTATTGTACTATAAAAACTTGCTAAGATATTAGTACTACACCTACACTAAGCACAGCACTCATGTTTATGCATCAAGTCACTACTCAATTTATATTAGTATGGTTATGCTTGTTCCTGTAAGTTGGGTCTCGTAAAAGAAAACACGAGGCATGTTATGAGTGCTAGAGTTTGAGCAAACAAACTTTTGGTTAATGTGTCATATGTGTCTTTACAAAGCAGCACACATGCATTACTCTCATCATCGACCTTGTATTCATGTGACTTATGCATTGCATCTCATTCCTTAGGTGACGACGCCGAATTGATCCCACCGGAAGAAGCTATTGCCACGCTCAACGCTTGTGAGGCTAGTGCTAACTTCGATCACTCTCAAGGCAAGCCCCGGTGCATTCCTATTATTTTGAAATGTCTTTCTTTATCACTCTATTAAGGATGATGAATGTGCATTTAAGTTTAGGCGTTGATTGGAAATTCACATGCATAAATTCCTATATGTCCCATGTCGCTTATGTGTCATATCCTCGTTAGAATTGCTATGCTATGTTTATGGAGTCAACGATAGATTGGGGATCTCACTCATGGCTTATGATTAAATGTGAACATGATGAATTTGGTTAAAATTGAGAACACCCCATTGTGGCTCCACGAACAAGTTTGAGTTGTGTACCACTTGCATACCTTTCTTATGGGGATTGGTAAACCTATGTAGCTTGTAAGTTGTAAAGTGAGCCGGATATCTCACCGACCCGGAGGTGATGTGTTTGGCACGGTGGTTGCACGGGTTGAGGACCGTTGGAGAGTACATGGGTTAAGCCTTGGGCGCGTTGTTGAACGGTCGCAAGGGGACGTGTACTCGGGGTCGGTGGCCCCGTGTTTTACTTTATGATGAACTCGCGAACGGTGGCCATACGTGTTCTTAAATGATGCGTATGTCGTGCATTTGGGTTCTTTCCTGCAGGATTAATAATTCGATAATTATCGCCGTTTCCTCTCGGTTAATGAGTACCACTTGATTCGAGCAGTTCGCAATGTGTCGTAATGGAAGGAGATTGAATAGCCTGCTGTTTTATATTGATACCAAATTGTATTGCAAACTCTTGTATTGTTAGCATGCTCACTAAAGTTTCTTTTATGCAACCACCCTATTAATTTGGCTAAGTAATAAAATTGCCAACCTAAGTAGCATAGGTGCTATTTACGCAAAAATGCCAAGTTAAACCGGTCAAGCCCCATGCCTCTAGGAGTCGGTCTTAGATGGCCAATTTGACGGGTAAGACTTGCGGAGTATGTTAGATACTCGGGCTTTGCCACTACATGTTGTTTACGGGTTTCCGCAAGCCGGTTTTTGTGATTGTTGTGGTAAGGTGGTTTGGGATGGAGAAGAGCCCAAAGAATGGACCATTGAATGGGTCCCTAGCTCTTCGACCCATGATGAGTGAGCCGTGGCCTAGGCCGGCATGGTTCATTTAAGTTATCTATGTATCGTCGAGTTGTATTTCGCTTCCGCACTTTAAATTCGAACAAAGATCATGGTTATGTAAGACTTAATCTCGAACCTAATGTATCTTTTATTCGAACTCCATGTTGTAATCAAGACTTAATTATGTAATCTTGCAAATCGTGTATGTTTGTTAATGTGATGCTATGCATGGTTGCTTCGTCAATCATCTCCCAAGGCGATCCGTACCACACTTAACTATCTTTCGGGATAGGGGTGTGACAGCCATGGCGTCCAATTCGACTCCCCGCACTAGAGCTCAAGAGCGAAGCCAAATTCTCATGTGACATCGCCACGGTCGGTCGCCGCCACAACTCGAAATTCGCCCTCCATGGTTAGTCCTCTTGCCCGCTCTCTCTTCCCGTGTGTGCGCCACAAGCTCCTCTATCTTTCGAGTACACTTCCCCTCGAGTTTTCCATGCCGGCACGGTGCAATTTTGATCATTTTTCCTCGCTCCATGCACCGCCGCCTATGCTTCCACGATGAACTTGGTTTCCGGCCATCCTCCAAGTCAACCCCGTCGACGCCGGTGAAGTCCACACCCCCGTGATGTTGTAGGACGAAACGGGAGGAGGTTTGGTGCACCGTAGGCCGCGTGCGACCTCGCCGGACTTCCGGCCGAGCCGCATCTCGCCGCCGGCGCACTTCCCGGCCATCTCGGCCCCCGTGGATCCCGCTCCCGGATTCCTCGTGTTCCAATGAGCCCCAAAGCCAAAGCACCGGCCGCCTCACCCCCTCGCGCGCCGCTCCGGCGAGTCGCCGGCGCCACCTCCGTCCGCCGCGGCCATGGTCGGCACGGGCTGGGCCGCGCGCAGACTGCTAGGCCGAGCCGGGTCGCTGGGCCCTGAATGCCGGATGGGCCTGGCTACTTTCGGCCCAATGGCAGTATTTCCTTTTTCCTAATTTAATCACTTCCGAATTTGTTTCAAACTTCAAATATTTGTATAAAATTCAGGAAAAATCAGAAAAATGTCAAACAAAGTTCTTTGGATTCATAAAATTATTCTCTATTTAGTTATGAATTCAAATACCTATTTTGAGAAATTATAATTTCATAGTTTAATTAAGTCCTTTTCTTTAGTTAAAATAGCTTGTTATTTTATGCTAATTATTATTTAATTTTGAAAAATAAATTTCTTTAAAAATTAGACATACTGCAGACGAAAGTTTTTGTTAAGTTAGTTTGCCAAAATTAAACATAAACACCGTCATTTTATGTGATCCCAAATTAATAGCTTAAGTGTTATCACAGGTTGTTAAGCATTTATAATTGTGTTTTAAAGCATGATTATTTATTAATGAATGAACGTGATTAATTATTAAGTAATGAACATGATTAATGTTTAATTATTAATTAATGACCATGATTAAGCGAGTAATTAACGAGCATGATTAATTGTTAATTGTTAGTTGATAATTACCGAACATAATGAATCAGTAATTGTTGGTTAATGAACATAATTAACAAAACCTTTGCATGATCATATCATCTTCATTCATGCATGCATGGTTGTGATGCGCGGCGTATTGTTGGTCGACCTAGGTTCCGAGGTGATCGAGGTTCCGTCCGAGACCGAGAAAGGAGACTGAAGCTTCGAAGTCGACCAAGCACATCAAGGAAGCTAACCCGACTCGAATCAAGGCAAGCCCCGGTGCATCCCACCTATGTTTTAAAATCTTTTCTTTTATCACGATAATTGTGTCGTGATTGTGCATTAGGTTACAGGAATTGATTGACACCCTAGATGCATGAGTAGAATTCCTATGTTACCTGTTTATCCATGTTGGTTTCGTGTCTCGATAGATGCTACGCTTAATTCACAGGGCTACGGTAGAAGTCGAGTGGTGCTCGAGCACACTCGCGAGCTGTTACGGTCCGATCTTAAATCATGGAGGCTTTAAGTTGATTGAGGTCTTTGAAGTTGAAAGTAAAGATGAAGATGGAGATGAAATTGAGATCGGACGGGTCCTGTAGGAGAAAGGGCAAAGACGAGGTCTTGCAAGGTGGTAGCCCCGTCTCGTGTCGATCAAGGACCGTACCGTTGTTGGCCCTGTTGAGCAAGTCTTGAACGTACCGATTTACATACTCGGTGTTTATGGGGCCGGGAAGCCGAGGTAACCTAATTGCCTTAGTGGTTGGACGTAGCTCATCCCCTAATTGGTCGGAGAATGAGGCGAGGCCTCATGTCTCAAAGGGAGAGGAATGGGTGGTCCTCACGGATAACGTAGAGGACGGGTATCGCGTGGGGTCCCCGGGTTCTCGGGCGGATGGGAGACTAACCCGGCCATTGTCGGGAGTTAGCGTGAAAGGTTGTCGTATGCGACCAAAGGGGTGCGTATACGCCGTGTAAACGGGTCTTCCCAGCTGGTGAAATCGATTCGAATCGCTGTCCCTCGCAGTAATGAGTACCGCTTGTTCACCGTGTCACATCGTAGTTAATCAAGTGAAAGATGAAGGAAGAGGAATGAAAGGACTATTGGTTGGAATTTATCTTTTCCTGCAAACTTGATTGCAATAGTGATAGCCTGCAAACCTAGAGGTTAATGAACTTAATACTGAGCTAAAATATTGAAAGTAAGGATCCAACCTTTAATGCTGTTTTCGCAAAGGAGTACACCCCACAGCCGTAAAGCCTTTGCATACTAGGCGTCGGCCTTAGCGTGCCATGTTGACGGGTCAGTCTTGCCGAGTATTAGAATACTCAGGGTTTGTTCGTTATGCTTTTCAGGATCCGAGTTGTACTTCCACGACTCGTACGGTAGCTTTCCGGAAGAGGAGCGGTGCTCCAAGGGTGGTTCCCTCTAGGGGGAAACGGATCCCGACGACGTGAAGAGAAAGGATCGTGATGTACGAAGGGCTCAGTGCATCACGTTGATCGTTTAACGGTCTTTTATTGTATAAAGTACATTTTCCGCTGCAAGACTCGTAGGTTGTTAAACTTCATTAATGTATTATGCTTCCGCTGTACGATGTTTGTATTTTGAAAACCTGGTTGTATTATACCATGATGTATATATTCTGGCTTGTATGGGATGATGTTTCCGTTGTAACTCGCTTCGTCGAGTGTCCCTCCGTTCCGATTCCCGGGTGTCCCGGGGGATGTCACAGCTGGTATCGGAGCGGTTCGGAGGCAACAGTTCATCATTACAAGCTTGTTTTCAAAACTTAACACGTTTAGTGCGTTTAGAATACGAGAGAGTACGGAGCCCTATAAGGATGTAGAATAGTTAGGCTTTGTACTAACTGTTCAATGTTCGGGTTTTGGGAAAGTGCTAACTATTCGTTGTAGTTTTATATACTATAGTACGTCTAGTTAGTCTACCGAGCATGCATCATGTCATATTGAGTGCTATAATATGAGGTTTTGGGAATTAGACCAAGTTAGTATCGTAGAGTAGAATTAGTTTCCTATGGTTGGCACAAGAAGAAGTTTATGCGAGTGAAATGGAAGGCAAGTAGAACTCTCCTACCGAGGCAATGGAATGGGTAATTTCAAGATCTTCATCTACAGATGATTAAAGACGATCGGAGAGAAGGATGATCAGGTGTAGTTATCAAGGAGCCCTATGAGAGCTATGGATTTAAAAGGATAGATTAAAGAGGCTCGTATGAATGGGTACTACAAGTAAATCGGTGTTGGAATGAGAGATAGTGCACCTCTTCTCTATACACTCGCTTGTGCTTTGGAATTTCAACGTGTTCTACCGTTGGTATCCTTATATTCTAATTTTGGATCAGTGACACTAATACCAAGTTTTATAACGTAATGGCACAAACCGGCAGAGGAGACTACCGTGGAAGCTCCCAAAGAAGATGTTCGAGAGCCAGCATCAATTTCACCTACCCCGGCACAAGCTATTGCCACTATATTGGAGTCTCGTGAAGAGCAACGGGAACTTCTTCAGCAGCTTGTTCAGAATACGGCCCTCCAGTGCCGGTGGTCAAGATCAGCATGCTCCACCAGTTCACGTTACATATTCGGATTTCCTGGCTACCGGTCCACCCAATTTTTCGGATGAGGGAGATCCTCCGGAAGCGGACCATTGGTTACGTACTATCGAGTCGAAGCCGGAACTCCTACCCTGCATAGAGTATCGAAGACTATCTTTGCCGCTCAGCAGCTAGAAGGATTTGGTCGGAGCATGGTGGGCTAATTACAAGGCCATGATTCCCGAAGGTCACCAAGTACTATGGCAAGAATTCACAAAGGTTTTTCGTGAACATCATATTTCCGAAGGTATCCCGAACCAAAAGCGTAAGGAGTTTCTAGCGCTGAAGCGAGGCGATATGACCATGCACTCATATTCAAAATTGTTCAACCGTCCGGCTCAATATGCTCCTCGTAATGTGGACACCGACGCCAAGAAGAAGGAATGCTTCAAGCAAGGACTTACTACCAAGTTACAATCCCGGCTTGTTTTGGACCGAGGAGTTAGTTTCAATGAGTTGGTAAGTGATGCTATACTAATGGAGGATGCTATTCGTGTTCATCAAGAAGAGAAGGCTAAGAAGAGAGCAGCCAATGAACAAGGAAGTAAAGTGCCCTCCAAGTATCGTCTAGTCCACACTTCGCAGCAGATCGGAGGTTCGAACCTATGCCATCGGATTCCATTTCTTACCAGCCACCTCAAGCATCGAGCAACGGTGTTTCCCCGTTCAGCGGTCCAACAATCGGACCAATCAAGTATACACCCCTTATCCCAAACTTCACAACCAGTTGACCATCCCTGCTATAACGATGGTTGTCTTGGACACTTGGCTCAAGATTGTGTCGCACCAACAAAGCAGAAATTGTTAACACGCCCTCAAAAGAAAGCAGTTGGTCGACGAAAAACGCATTGAAATATGCTAAGATGAAGACTGGTCGTGTCAACTTCACCACCGCCGAAGAGATTCCGAAAGGGTCACAAGTCATGGTTGGGTTGTTCTCTATCAACCACCATGATACTATTATTTTATTTGACTCGGGAGCAACCCACAACTTCACCAAGCAAAGGATATGTCCAAAAGTATGATCTGCCATCATGCAAGATGACTTACCCACATCTCATATCATCGCCTGGAGGTAATATACTTGCAGATCAAAGTACTACGAGCTACAATTGAAATTGGGTCGTAAGGAATATCCCACCTCCTTTATAGTCTTAAATGGGCAAGGATTGGATGCGATTCTTGGCATGAGATGAATGAAGTATCATAAAGCAAGTATTGGATATAGATGCTTTTGCGGTTCACCTGAACTCTCCTCTTCACGGACGAGATTGCTTTCAATTGACTTCTTCCCAAACTATTCTTCCGAGTGATTTATAAGACTATTGGTAAAAGTTTGAAAGACATTCCTATAGTTTGTGAGTACCCCGATGTTTTTCCGGAAGATTTACCGGGCTTACCGCCGGATCGAGCGGTAGAGTTTAAGATAGAGCTACAGCACTGGAACAGCACCAATATCAAGGAGGCCGTATCGAATGCCGCCAAATGAGCTAGCAGAGTTGAAGGTGCAATTAAAGGAATTATTGGACAAGGGATACATTCGTCCAAGTTCGTCACCTCGGGGATGCCCGACTTTGTTCGTGAAGAAGAAAGACAAGACATTAAGGCTATGTGTGGATTATAGGCCTTTGAATGCCGTCACCATAAAAAACAAGTACCCTCTCTCGAGGATTGATATCTTGTTTGATCAACTAATGGGAACCAAAATCTTCTCCAAGATAGATCTCCGCTTAGGATATCACCGGATTAAGATAAGAGCGGAAGACATACCAAAGACCGCATTCTCCACAAGATATGGACTCTATGAGTATCCGGTAATGTCTTTTGGATTGACTAATGCACCAGCACACTTCATGTACCATGAATTCTCGTATTCATGCCCGACTAGACAAGTTTGTCGTAGTGTTCATTGACGACATCCTGATCTACTCTAAGTCCGAAGAGGAACATGCTAACCATTTACGAGTGGTATTGCAACGACTAAGGGATCACCAGCTCTATGCTAAGTTTAGCAAGTGTGAGTTTTGGCTGAAGGAAGTGCCGTTCCTAGGTCATGTGATATCAGCCGAAGGAGTGGCGATTGATCCCGGTAAAGTTAAAGAAGTACTTGGATTGGAAGCCACCGAAGTCGGTTTCGCAAATCGAAGTTTCTTAGGATTGGCTGGTTACTACGGAAGATTTATTCCTAATTTCTCAAAGATAGCCAAGCCAATGACTAAACTATTGGAAAAGGATAAGAAGTATGTATGGAGCAAAGAATGTGAAGAAGCTTTTCGAACATTAAGGAAATTGCTGACAACAGCCTCAGTGACTCGCTCAGCGGATCCGACAAGGCCTTTTGATGTGTACTTGCGATGCATCCGAACGGGACTTGGATGTGTTCTAATGCAGGAAGGTCGAGTAATTGCCTATGCTTCTCGACAACTTAGGCGTCATGAGGGACACTATCCTACACATGACTTAGAGTTAGCAGACTGTCGTCCTAGCATTGAAAAGTCGGAGACACTATCTCTTGGGTAACTTGGTACATTTATACACGGACCACAAGAGTCTCAAGTACATCTTTACCCAAGCAGATCTAAATATGCGTCAACGAAGATGGTTAGAGTTAATCAAAGATTATGAGTTGGAGATTCACTACCACCCAGGCAAGGCAAACGTGGTAGCCGATGCTTTAAGTCGCAAGGTTCATTGCAATAATCTCACGGCGCAACTCTTTATTCAAGCACCTCCACCCGAAAGTGATGAGCCTAATCTTCGGATTCTTCCGTATGGAGCCTTGACTAATTTGGCTCTTATTCCTACAATTTGTGAAGAAGTGGTAGCAGCTCAGCAAAAGGATGCTGGTATGGAACACATCGGAGACGACTCCGGAAGGGTGAAGTCAAGTGTTTCCAAATAGATGACGAAGGTGTTATCTCGGTTCAAGAATAGGCTAGAAGTGCCTAAGAACTTGGAACTTCGCAAGAAGATAATGGATGAAGCCCATACGTCCAAATATTCTATTCACCCCGGAACCAACAAGATGTATCAATACTTGAAGAAAAGATTCTGGTGGACAAGAATGAAGCGAGAGATAGCAAGGTATGTCAATGAGTGTGATACCTGTCGACGTGTCAAAGCAGAGCATTTGAAGCAAGCAGGTCCACTTCAACCTCCGAGCATACCCGAATGGAAATGGGAAGATATCAGCATGGACTTTATTGTTGGATTACCAATGACTCCACGGAAGCACGACTCTATCCGGGTCATAGTTGACAGATTGACCAAGTCAGCTCACTTTATACCTGGTACATACCAACTACAAGACCAAGCAATATGCCGATCTATATATTTCACGCATCCTATCTTTGCATGGAATACCCAAGACCATCATCTCGCATCGAGGAGCTCAATTTGTCTCTAGATTTTGGGAACAACTCGCATGAGTCGTTAGGAACGAAGTTGATTCGGAGCTCGCCGTATCATCCCCAAACGGATGGACAAACAGAAAGAATCAATCAATATCTTGAGGATATGCTCCGAGCATGTGTTTTGACCTACGGTAAGGATTGGGAGAAATGTTTACCACTGGCAGAGTTCTCATACAACAACAGCTATCAAGAGAGTGCCGGAATGTCACCGTTTCAAGCTCGTATGGACGTAGTTGCCGCACACCTCCGAATTGGTCCGAAAGTGGAGAAAGAATAATCTTTGGACCTGACCTGGTAAAAGATGCGAGAGGAACAAGTACGTCTCATCCAACAGAACCTCAAGAGAGCTAAATCTCGACGGATCGCCTATGCCGATAAAAGACGTCGAGAGTTGGTATTCAAGGTTGGAGATCAAGTTTATCTTCGAGTATCTCCTACCAAAGGTGTTCAAAGATTTGGAATCAAGGGCAAGTTAGCACCACGATACATCGGGCCCTTTCCAATCCTAGAAAGATGTGGAGCCGTGGCTTATCGTTTGGAGTTGCCGACACACTTGTCGGGTATACACAACATATTCCACGTATCTCAACCGAAGAAGTGTTTGAAACACCGATGGATATACCGACAGACCGAATTGCAACAGCTTACAACCGGACTTGACGTATGATGAACGTCCGATCAAAGTTCTCGACACCAAGGATCGAGTGACTCGACATCGGACCACTAAGTTCTACAAGATTCAGTGGAGTAATCACTCGTAAGCCGAAGCTACTTGGGAACAAGAAGAGTTTCTCCGATCCAACTACCCCGAGTTCTTTAGCACTATCGTCTAGACGGCTCAATCATGAATCTCGGGACGAGATTCCTGTAAGAGGGGAGGGCTGTAACAACTCTCGAAAAATAATACATTTCATGTCATTCATCATCATGTCATCATGCGCATCCGTGAAATTATTTACTTTCGTATTAAGAAGTTGCACATAAAATATCAAATTTTGCTAAAGAATAAAGGAAATACTTAAAAAGAAATAAAATAAGAAGAAAATTTATGTTTAACATTTTCTACAACTCAAATATCAAAAATAAAGATTTACAAAACTCTCCTGAAATTATTTTGCTTTGTGAAAATTTTTGCAAGAAATAAACAAAGCTTCTTCTATTAATTTATCTTGGAATTTTTAATTCAAAAACAGTTTGGAATCTCAACCTGGACTTAATAGGAAAAATGTTTAAAATACTTTCAAATACCTCCCCGAAGTTTTCGGGATTTTTCCGAGCTTTGTAACGGCCTTGTTTAATTAACCAAAAACCCGAGGGTGTTTTTGTAAAATCGCCGTAGCCCCACCGTCGCCTTCTTCTTTCTTCCCCGTCTCTCGCACCGACTCACCACCACCGCCTCTCGACGCCACCGCAGCTCGCCCCGGCCGCACGTCCTCCTCCTTCCGCGCCACGCAGCCGACCACCTCGCCACCTCACCTCTCGTGCCCGATGGGGATAAAAGGGACCGAGCCGTGCGTCTCTCTCTCTCTTTCTCTCACAACTCACACCGCCGCCCGTCCACCCTCCTCGGTCTCCCCCGCCTGGCCAACTCCGGCCGTCCCCCGACGAGCCACCACCCCCAACCGATGCGCCCTCCTCTCCTCGCAGCTCGCCATGGCGTCCAATCCGACTCCCCGCACTAGAGCTCAAGAGCGAAGCCAAATTCTCATGTGACGTCGCCACGGTCGGCCGCCGCCACAACTCGAAATTCGCCCTCCATGGTTAGTCCTCTTGCCCGCTCTCTCTTCCCGTGTGTGCGCCACAAGCTCCTCTATCTTTCAAGTACACTTCCCCTCGAGTTTTCCATGCCGGCACGGTGCAATTTTGATCGGTTTTCCTCGCTCCATGCACCACCGCCTATGCTTCCACGATGAACTTGGTTTCCGGCCATCCTCCAAGTCAACCCCGTCGACGCCGGTGAAGTCCACACCCCCGTGATGTTGTAGGACGAAACGGGAGGAGGTTTGGTGCACCGTAGGCCGCGTGCGACCTCGCCGGACTTCCGGCCGAGCCGCATCTCGCCGCCGGCGCACTTCCCGGCCGTCTCGGCCCCCGTGGATCCCGCTCCCAGCATTCCTCGTGTTCCAATGAGCCCCGGAGCCAAAGCACCGGCCGCCTCACCCCCTTGCGCGCCGCTCCGGCGAGTCGCCGGCGCCACCTCCGCCGCCGCGGCCATGGCCGGCACGGGCCGGGCGCGCGCGGATCTGCTAGGCCGAGCCGGGTCGCTGGGCCCCGAATGCCGATGGGCCTGGCTACTTTCGGCCCAATGGCAGTATTTCCTTTTCCGAATTTAATCATTTCGAATTTGTTTCAAACTTCAAATATTTGTATAAAATTCAGGAAAAATCAGAAAAATGTCAAACAAAGTTCTTTGGATTCATAAAATTATTCTCTATTTAGTTATGAATTCAAATACCTATTTTGAGAAATTATAATTTCATAGTTTAATTAAGTCCTTTTCTTTAGTTAAAATAGCTTGTTATTTTATGCTAATTATTATTTAATTTTGAAAAATAAATTTCTTTAAAAATTAGAGATACTGCAGACGAAAGTTTTTGTTAAGTTAGTTTGCCAAAATTAAACATAAACACCGTCATTTTATGTGATCCCAAATTAATAGCTTAAGTGTTATCACAAAGTTGTTGAGCATTTATAATTGTGTTTTAAAGCATGATTATTTATTAATGAATGAACGTGATTAATTATTAAGTAATGAACATGATTAATGTTTAATTATTAATTAATGACCATGATTAAGCAATGAATTAACGAGCATGATTAATTGTTAATTGTTAGTTGATAATTACTCGAACATAATGAATCAAGTAATTGTTGGTTAATGAACATAATTAACAAAACCTTTGCATGATCATATCATCTTCATTCATGCATGCATGGTTGTGATGCGCGGCGTATTGTTGGTCGACCTAGGTTCCGAGGTGATCGAGGTTCCGTCCTCGCGAGTAATGAGTACTCGCTTGTTCACCGTGTCACATCGTAGTTAATCAAGTAAAAGATGAAGGAAGAGGAATGAAAGGACTATTGGTTGGAATTTATCTTTTCCTGCAAACTTGATTGCAATAGTGATAGCCTCGCAAACCTAGAGGTTATGAACTTAATACTCGAGCTAAAATATTGAAAGTAAGGATCCAACCTTTAATGCTGTTTTCACAAAGGAGTACACCCCACGACCGTAAAGCCTTTGCATACTAGGCGTCGGCCTTAGCGTGCCATGTTGACGGGTCAGTCTTTGCTGAGTATTAGAATACTCGGGGTTTGTTCGTTATGCTTTTCAGGATCCGAGTTGTACTTCCACGACTCGTACGGTAGCTTTCCGGAAGAGGAGCGGTGCTCCAAGGGTGGTTCCCTCTAGGGGGAAACGGATCCCGACGACGTGAAGAGAAAGGATCGTGATGTACGAAGGGCTCGAGTGCATCACGTTGATCGTTTAACGGTCTTTTATTGTATAAAGTACATTTTCCGCTCGCAAGACTCGTAGGTTGTTAAACTTCATTAATGTATTATGCTTCCGCTCGTATGATGTTTGTATTTTGAAAACCTGGTTGTATTATACCATGATGTATATATTCTGGCTTGTATGGGATGATGTTTCTGTTGTAACTCGCTTCGTCGAGTGTCCCTCTCGTTCCGATTCCCGGGTGTCCCGGAGGGGATGTCACAAATATCATCAGCATTGGACTCGCTCTGCTATCTTTTCTCGCTAAGACCGCCTCATCGACTCGGTCCTTCAATACCGCTTTCTCCTCCCGACTCTTTAAGACCGATTCGTCCACGATCTCTCGTAATAGTAGCTTTACGCTCCATCTTTATAGATGGTTTATCCAATACTTGAAGAAAGACACCAGGAGGAACCGCTTGTCGTGAAGACCCTAGTCCGGCCAACTCATCCGCAGCAGAATTATTTCCGGGCAAGTATATGAGAAAATCGCAAACCATCAAATTTGTCTTCAAGTTTCCGAACCTCTTGACGGTAAGCAATCATATGATCATCATGAGCATCCCACACCTTGTTAACTTGACTTATCACCAACATTGAATCACCATAAATGTCCAACCGTCGGACTCCTAGCGAAACGGCTACTCTAAGCCCCGAAGCAAAGCTTCATACTCCGCTGTATTGTTGGATGCTCGAAAATGCATTTGTAACACATATCCGAGCGGTTCCTTTTGCGGAGTGAGAAGTACCACCCCAGCCCCCGCGCTCGAAAGCTGCAGGGACCCATCAAAGAACATCTCCCAATACTCTAATGTTTGAAAATCTCGCGGCACTTGTGTCTCCAACCATTCTCGTTATGAAATCAGCCAATGCTTGTCCCTTAATAGCCGTTCGCGAAGAAAACGTAATTTCATATCGGCCAAGTTCTATAGCCCACTTAGCAACTTGGCCAATCGCTTCTCGGTTTCGGACAATATCTCCAATGGCAAACCGAGTCTTAACCTCAATAGAATGTGCTTGGAAATAATGCTTCAGCTTCCGAGAAGTTATCACTACAGACATATATTAACTTTTGCAATTGGAGATATCGTATCTTTGATTCAAGTAAGAACTTCACTTACAAAATAGACCGGATGTTGCACCAATTGCACGTGTCCTTCTTCCTTCCGATCAACCGCCGTAACCGTGCTCACCACATGGGTTGTTGCGGAAATATATAACCGAATAACCTCGTCAAGCTCGGCGGCACCAATACCGGAGGGTTGCTAAGGTACTCTTTAAGTTGATCAAGCGCAGCTTGTGCTTCATCATCCACTCAAACTTATCTTGCTTTTTGAGTAACTTGAAGAACGGAAGTCCACGTACTCCCAGTCTTGAAATGAAACGGCTGAGAGCCGCCATACCGCCTCGTCAACTTCTGGACATCCTTCAAGCAACTCGAGGGTTGCATGTTAACAATCGTCCGAATTTTTTCTCGGATTAGCTTCAATGCCTCTCCATGATACCAAATAACCCAAGTAGCTTCCCGGAACGAACTCCAAACACACACTTTCCAGGGTTTAGCTTCATGGAAAAATTCCGCAGATCATCGAAGGTCTCTCGCCGAGTCAAAGAGAAGATCTTCGCTTTTCGAGATTTGACCACTATATCATCAACATAAGCTTCTGCGTTCCTTCCTAATTGCGAATCCAAGCAACGTTGTATGCCGCGCCGATACGTAGCTCCGGCATTTTTCAGTCCAAATGGCATAGTTGTGTAGCAAGTATGCTCCGAAGGGGGTGATAAACGCGGTCTTTATCTCGATCGTCAACCCTCGCCGGTATGTGATGATACCCCGAATAAGCATCAAGGAAACTAAGACGCTCGCAGCCAGCGGTCGAATCAACAACTTGGTCAATTCGAGGCAGCGCGAAAGGGTCTTTGGGGCAAGCTTTGTTGAGATCAGTATAATCAACGCACATTCTTAATTCTTTAGTATTCTTTTTTGGTACAAGGACCGGATCGGCAAGCCAATCTGGATGATACACCTCCCTAATGAACTTAGCTGCTAACAACCTAGTTATCTCTTTCTTGATGGCCTTCTTGCGGTCTTCGAGCAAACCTCCGGAGCTTCGTTTCACCGGCTTCGCATCGGGACGCACTAACGGTGCGTGCTCAATCTTCTCCCTAGGAACACCCGGCATGTCGAAGGCTGCCATGCGAAGATATCCCTATTTCCCCGGAGGAAAAGAATGAGCGCGCTTTCCTATTTATCCCCCAAGTCAGCCCCTATATGGGTGACCTTGGAGGGGTCCGACTCATCAAGCTAGATAGTCTTGGAGACCACCGCATCGGCTTTCAATTTCTCCTTTGCAATCTTTTTGACTGGAACTTCATCTTCTAATCTTGCCTGGACTTCCAAAGCTTCACTGCTTCCCCGATCTCTCGACGTTCAACTTCCGAATTGGCCCGAGAGGCCAACTCGTGCTATGTACCTCACAAGCATAAGCAGTCTTGATATCACCCCGGAACGACAGGACCCCATTTGGCCCATGCATCTTCAACATCGGATATTGATAATTCGGGATGGCCATAAATTTTGCCGGAGCCGGTCTTTCGAGAATAGCATGATACGCCGAGTCTATGTCGACCACCCGGAAGATGATATTCTCCCTCCTGTAATTCTCCTTTGTCCCAAAAGTCACCGGTAAAGAAATCTGCCCCAAGGGGTAACTATTCCGTCCGGGTATTATACCATGAAATGGTGAAATGCTGCGCTCCGGATCAGCTACGTAAAGGCCGAGCTCCGGCGAGTTTTAGCAAACAAGATATCCGGGCAACTCCCTCTATCAATGAAAGTTCTCTTCGGTCGCACCTTTTGAACAATGGGGGCTAGGATGAGTGGATATTTACCAGCCTTCGGCAATACCTCCGGATGATCCGCCCTGCTGAATGTGATGGGCACCTCGGACCACCGAAGATACTCGGGAGTGGCGGGAGCAACAGCGTTAACCTCCCGGAACGCCAATTTTTGCTTCCGCTTTGACTCATATGCGTCCGGGCCTCCATAGATCATGTTCACCTCTCGAGATGGTTCTTGAAAGCCTTCGTCATCCTCATTGTCTTCGCGATCCTTATCCTTGTGTAACAACTCTACAGAATAAACCTGCATTTCATGTCATTGTCATCATGTCATCATGAGCATTGTAAAGTATTTATTGATTTTTGTGTTAAGATGGTGCACATAAAATATCAAAGTAGCTAAAGAATAAAAGAAATGCTTAAAAAGAAATAAAATAAGAAGAAAAGTTATAATTAATATTTTCTAATGCTTAAACATAATGAGTAAAGATTTATGGAAATTTCCTGGAATTATTTTGCCTTGCAAAAATAATTACAAGGCATAAACAAAGTCTCTTTTATTAATTTACCTATGAATTTTTAACCCGAGAACGATTTGGAGTTTTATCCTGGACTTAATAGGAAAGATACCTAAAATCTTCTAAGTTACACCCCTAATTTTTCCCGAAATTTTTGTAGTACCGGAAGCATGTTTTTTAATTAATCAAAAACCCGGGGGTTTTATGTAAAATGGCTTCGGCCGTCGTCACTCTCCTTTCTCTCTTTCTCTCTCGCACCGCCTTGCCCGAGCCGCGCTGGCAGGCCCCGGCCGCGCGCCCCCAGCCACAGCGCCACGCAGGAGCTTGGCTTACCGCCTCGGCTCGCCGGCTCCGGAGATAAAACCCGGGCCGTGCTCATCCATTCTTTCTCTCTGTTCCTTTTTCCCGTTCGGGCACCGCCACCGCCCGCCCCTCCCATCTCTCTACCGTCCGGCCGCCTCCGGTCGTTTCCCGACGAGCCGCTACCACCTGCAGCTTCGCACGTCCGTGCCGCACCTCTACATGAACTTCAATCAAGCCGTACCACCGTGAAGCCGGAGCTCACCTCCATTTTTCGTCAACGGTCATCGTCGGTATGTCGCCGCCTCTCTCCAAAATTCTCTCTGTCTCACAAGCCTTTTCGTTTAATGGTTGATCTCCTATGTGCGCAAACCCTTCCTCTACCTCCCGGCCAACATGAGCTGGGTGTTCTCTCTTGGGTCCGGTCAAATTTCATCATCTTCTTTGAGCTTGGGTCGCCGCCGGTTCCACCTCACCGGTGTAGACCACTCTCCGGCCGTTTCCACGGTGAACCAACGCCGTGCCACCCTCGCTCATGTATCCCCCAAACTTCCAGTCCATTTTTCCCAAATTTTCGTGCACCACGTCGACCCCTAGGCCTCGCCGGAGCCGTGTTCCGGTCTCGTGCTCGCCGCCGGTGTGCTTCCGGGCTGCCCCGGCCACTCGTGGACCCCACCACTAAGTTACTCATGTTGCACCGAGTCCCCGGAGCCAAAGCACCGGCCGCCCCACCCTCTTCCGCGCCGCTCCGGCGAGCGCCGCCCGCCCGGCCGCCGCGGCCATGGCTGGCTCGGTCCGAGCTGCGCGCGGCCACCGGGCCGGTCGGATCAAATCGTCGGGCTGGTGGGCTGACCAGCTGGGCCCTGGCCAGCTGGGCCTGGCCATTTCGGCCCAATGACCATTTTTAATTCTTCCGAATTTATTCAAGTCCGAGTCTATTTCAAACTTTAAATATTCGTAGAAAATTCAATAAAATTTGGAAAAATGTCAAACCAACTTTGTTCAACTCAGAAAAATGAGATCTATCCATTTGTGAAATAAAATCATTAATTTGAACAAAATTTAGTTATAATTTCTATTTAATCACTTTCTTTGATTATAGGAAAGCTATTATTTTATGCAAATAAAATGCTTAATTATGAGAAATAAATTTTGTTGATAAAGGAGATACTGCAGACGAAATTAATAATGAAATTTAATTTCCGAATTTAACTTAAACTATGTTATTTTATGTGATCATCATATATTAACCCTTAATCACTTAAGGTAATTATTTAATTATTGCTTAATAAACCAGAATAATTCATTAATTATTAAACTTAAGTAATTAGTGACCTTAATTAAGTAATTAAGGAAACAAAATTTATTAATAATGATCTCATTTAAACCTGTATTAATCAGCATAATTAATTGTTAATTAATACTTAATGAACATACTTATCTATAATTTGTTAATTAACTAAAAGTGATTAAGCATTAATCATTAATTATTACCTATGGAACTTCATTAATGAATCCTTGTATACTTTCATCATACGCATTCATGCATTCATGATTGTGATTCGCGACGTATTGCTCGGTCGACTGTGTTCGAAGTGATCGAGGTTCCACCCGAGGGCTAGTCCGGAGTCGGGGATCTCGAAGTCGACCCAGCCGCCGAGGCGACTAACTTCGAACAGTACTCAAGGCAAGCCCCGGTGCATCCTACCTATGCTTTTAAATATTTTACTTTATCACATAGTACAGCTTATGCTTGTACATTAGGTGTTAGGGTTTGGTTGAAACCCTAGATGCATTATGGTAGATTCCGGTTATTTATTTTATACTAGTACAGGTAGCTCAATAGAGGCTAAGCTTAATTCATAGTGGCAACGGTAGATGGTTAGGGCACTTAAAGCATGGAGGCTTTAAGAGAATTGTGTTGACTTTAAAGATGATGAGAGTGTTGATAAAAGCCGAGACAGGACGGGCCTCGTAGGAGAAAGGGCAAGACGGAGATGAGGTCTTGCAAGGTGGTAGCCCCGTCTCGTGTCGGTCAAGGACCGTACCGTTGTCGGCTTAGTTGAACAAGCTTGAACGTACCGTACTACATGCTGGTATCATGGGCCCGAGCAAGCTGATGTACCCTATCGCCCCGGAGATGTAGCGTAGCCGGCTCTCTTTACTCGGTCGTCGGCGAGAGGATAGTCTCACGGGAGGGAGATGGGTCGACCACGAGGGAAGTCGTGGCGTCGCCATACTTCCGGGGAGTTGGAAATGGCTAGTCTGCTGTCAGGTGCTAGCGGCAAAGGTTGTCGTATACGATCGGTGTGATGCGTATATGTCGTGTAGTCGGGTTTTGCCAGCTGGTATAAATCGATTCGAATCGTCTGTACCTCGCAGTAATGAGTACCGCTTGTTTAGCTCGTCACATCGTAGTAAATACTGGAAGATGAAGATGAGGGATGAAAGGATAAATGATCTATATTATCTTGTCTTGCAAACTTGTTTGCAATAGTGATAGGTTGCAAACCCTAAGGCTAATGAACTTAACACCGAGCTAAAATATCGCAAGTAAGGACCCACCCTTTAATGCTGTTTTTCGCAAAGGAGTAAACACCACAGCCAGAAAGCCTTTGCATACTAGGCGTCGGCCTTAGCGTGCCATTTTGACGGGTCGGTCTTGCTGAGTATTAGAGTACTCGGGGTTTGTTCGCTACCATTTCGAGGGAACGAGTCGTATTTCCACGACTTGTATGGCGGTTTTCCCGAGGAAGAGCAATGTCCGGAGGGAGGTTCCCTTCGGTGGGAACGTATCCTCACACCTTGATGAGAGAGGACCGTGATGTACGAAGGGCTCGGTGCATCACGTTGTTTCGTGAAGTCTTTTGAGTTGTATACTAGACGAGCTTCCGCTAAATACTCGTAGGATGTTAAACTCCAATAATGTTATATTCCGCTGCACGAATGTTGTATTTTGAAAACCTGGTTGTATTATACCATGATGTATATATTCTGGCTTGTATGAGATGATGTTTCCGTTGTAACTCGCTTCATCGAGCGTTCCTCTGTTCCGATTCTTGGGTGTCCCGGAGGGGATGTCACACCTTGCCCTTGTCATCCCTCCGATTCCCGTGGGTAGACCGGGGTGCAACCTTCAAGGCAAACCGAGCAAATGGCCTTAACAGGAAGCACTCCTTAGCTTTATGATTCCCGTTATGGATCATGCAAGGGCCATCTAGAAGTGTTTCAAACGACAATCGTTCTCTTGGACCTCTCTTAGGAGGTGCCGACCGATCTCCTCCATGAGATCGGTCGACGCCTACAACAAGGTGATCAGCCATGCACTTATTGTTGTTCTTGGATCCATACTCGGTTGCCTTGGTCATGCTTCGGTTCCTTCCCTTTGTTCCCGCGCAAATTGACCACATTCGATTCACCAGCAAGCATAATCGTCCGCTATCTTGAAGCACTCGACGCCGTCATGGTAAGGTTCCGATTTCGCCTTCCAATCTTGTGAACCAATGCTTCACTTCGGACGCCAGCTTGAAATGCAGCAATTACTTGCTGATCGGGAACATTGGGGATTAGGGCCTTCTTATTGCGGAATTGCTCGATGAAATCGGTGAGGGTCTCGTCAGGCTTCGCTTCAGCTGTTGAGGTCGAAGTAATTCCCGGCTTCTCACAAGTCGCCCGGAAGTTTTCTACGAACTTTTTAGTGAGGTCTCCCCAAGAAGAGATGGATCTCTCGGGTAGGGATTGCAACCACAAGCGTCCAGCCTGCTCCATGCACATTGGTAGATAATTAGCTAGCACGAACGTGTCTCCTCCTGCCGACCGAATAGCGATGGTGTACATACGAAGCCACTCAGCAGGAGGTGCTTTGCCATCATACTTGTCAATGGCCCCGGGCTTAAATCCCCGGGGTATTTGCAGATGCGTAAATCTCGCGTGAAAGCGGGGATTACGGAGTATTCATCATCTTCCGGACCGGTCCGGACCGGTGACGGAGATCGACGGCTAGGGCGATGCCGATAATTACGATCCCTGTCATCATCGGAATAGTCGTAATAGCGGTCATCTTGGTATCTATCTCCCGAGCCACCCTCGTCCATCATTATTCACCGGCTTCGCGTGCCGTGAAGGAGGCAGAGGCGGAGGAGGTGCCGCTTGACGATCATTGTTCGCTGGTTCTTCATGTTGTGATGGCGGTGGAGGCGGAGGTGGAGCTTGACAATCATTATCGGTGCGCCGGGGTTCGACGTCTCTGTCCCGGTTATCTCGTCCTCTTCGGTCTCGAGTGTCACGACGATCATCCCTTCCGGGCCGTCCATCCCAATGAGCATGCCCGTTATATGCCCTCGATGATCATTGCGCGGGTAATTTCCACCGGGGCGGCGCCGAGCGGCCGGCCCGTGACGTGGCGAATTGTTCAAACGTGATCGTGGCGGGGCAGGATCCCGTGGACGATCATCAACATGACCAGATCCGTCGTGTCTCGTCTTCTTCATGTCTTCTGCGGTCCTCTGCCCTCTCTCGCATGGCGATCGATCGGCACGTTTCGAACGTCACGATTACCATTGATTGGTACACGCAAATCTTGATCCGGAGCCCGTTCATGTGCATCTGCGATTGGGGTATGCCTAGGTCCAAGCCTTCCACCGGACGAAGCTCCTTCGGACCGAGCCCTTGCAGGCCGCTCCGAATGGGAACGCGAGCGACCGGAAGATTCCGCTCGATCATGGACAAGCTGATTTGTTTGTAGAGCCGTCGCGCCTACCGAGGTTCGGTGCGCGCTGCAATCCTGGCGTGGCATTGAAGACTTCTTCCGGTATTGTCTCAAGAATTTGCTTCACTCCCACAATATTGTGGACAGAGCGACGTGAAGACTCGAGCGCCATTCATCTCCACTTCCATGGAACTTAAATCCAAAGCTCTGCTGGAAGATCGATGGCGCCTTCCACTCGCGACATCCCCGTCGATTGTTATATCCTCGGAGAATTTTCCTCCGGGTCTCCGGACCGGTCCGGCAGCGGGCCCGTGGGCGGGGAGCGGTTGCGGGAGCGCTTCCTCCGGCCAGGCCTGCGGCACTTGTGCGCGGATCCGCAGCTGAAGGTTGTGGAGGTTGTTCATCTCCGTTTGCTTCTTCCGTTTCACGACGACGACGCTCGGCTTCGTCTCTCGCCATCCTTGCCTCTTCTTCAGCAGCTTCCTCGAAGTGAGTTGGCGAATAACCGGTCCCGTCATGAACACATGGAAGAAGACCGGAGCGTCTTCCTCGAAGTCGTTACCCAGCTCGGTAGAGCGACTTATCGCCGCAGCCCGGGCACCGGTATGAGGCGCGAGCGCGAGCGGTCCGATGTTCCGTGCTAAAGCTGCGTCGGATCCGCTAAGTTTTGAACCGGAGGTACAAACCGTGGCAGGTGATCGAGCTTTAGAAGCAGCGGCCCGGCAATGAGTCGGATTCATCAAAGCGGTTTCCGGCCGAATCGGCTTCAAAGTCGAGGGACCCGAAGCGGATCTTGAAGCCGGGCTCGAAGTCGACGACGAACGAAGTGTCCATCAAACTCGTCGGGAACTCACCGGGACCCCTTCCTGGCGCGCCAAATGTCGAGTCTTAAACTCGGCACTAGTACTGCCCGGTCCCTCACGAGTGTGGAAGTCGATGGTGCAACACACAGGAACACGCGATTTTAGATAGGTTCGGGCCCTCGGATCGAGAGTAATACCCTACGTCCCGTATGTTATGTATTGCCTTTAGCGATTTGCTAATTGCCGGATCTCGGAGAGTTTTCGGGGGTCCCCGCTCCGCCTTATATATCCGGGAGAGCTAGGGTTACATGCGAGTCCTAGTCGATTACATGAATTACATATATGGAATTCTATTTCTAACTTTCTTTATTGATTCGTAGTCCTAATCGGACTACGAATTGTTCAATAACTTGCTCCTCAAGTTATTGTACACCGGTCTTAGTATCCGCCTTGTTTCCATACCGGTATACAGGATCTTCTGTTATCCCGCACCGGTCAAGAACCGATCTGTTGCCTATCGCCATCATCTTTATCTTCCTTAATTTGTCACCATGTCTCTGCGTATCCATTCCTTCATCGTCCGTATACCCATAAGGCAAGTATACGACACATTTCATACCGGTACATACTCGGTACACCGCCGAGAAGTATGCGGAGCTGTACATCGCTCGCGTTCTCTCGTCCGCATGGAGTGCCAAAGACCATTATATCGGATAGAGGAACGCAATTTGTCTCCAGCATTTTGGGAGCAACTCCAGGAATCATTGGGAACAAGACCGATACGAAGCTCGCCGTATCATCCTCAAACAGATGGACAAACAGAAAGCATCAATCAATATCTCGAGGACATGCTTCGAGCTCGTGTCTTGACCTACGGTAAAGATTGGGAGATATGTTTACCGTTGGCGAGTTCTCATACAACAACAGCTATCAAGAAAGTGCTCGAAAGTCACCATTCCAAGCTCGTATGGACGTAGCTGCCGTACACCTCCGAATTGGTCCGAAAGCGGAGAGAGGGTAATCTTCGGACCAGACACGGTAAAAGATGCGAGAGGAACAAGTACGTCTTATTCGAGCAGAATCTTAAGAGGGCTAAGTCTCGACGGATCAGCTATGCTCGATAAAAGACGTCGAGAGTTGATATTCAAAGTTGGAGATCAAGTTTATCTTCGAGTATCTCCTACCAAAGGTGTTCAAAGGTTTGGAATCAAGGGCAAGTTAGCACCACGATACATCGGACCGTTTCCAATCCTAGAAAGATGTGGAGCGGTAGCATATCGTTTGGAATTGCCAAGCACACTTGTGGGGTATACACAACATATTCCACGTATCTCAACCGAAGAAGTGTTTGAAACCACCAGTGGATATACCGACAACCGAGGTGGAACGAGTTACGACCGGACTTGACGTACGACGAACGTCCGATCAAAGTTCTCGACACCAAAGATCGAGTGACTCGACATAGGACCATCAAGTTCTACAAGATTCAATGGAGTAATCACTCGGAAGCTGAAGCTACTTGGGAGCATGAAGAGTTTCTCCGATCCAACTACCCCGAATTCTTTAGTACTATCGGCTAGTCGCTTCGATCGTGAATCTCGGGACGAGATTCCTGTAAGGGGGAGGGCTGTAACAACTCTCGAAATGAATTGCATTTCATGGCATTCATGAGCATGTCATCACATTTCATTTAGGGAATTATTAATATTGTGTGAAGAAATGCACATAAAATATCAAATCAACTAAAGATTAAAATAAATGCTTAAAAAGAACTTAAATAAGAATAAATAATGAGTTTAATAATTTCTACTTGTTTAAACATCACAAATGAAGAATTATAAAAGTCCCCTGAAATTATTTTGCGTTGTAAAAATAATTACAAGAAATAAATAAAGCTTCTTTTGTTAATTTGAACATGAATTTTTAATGTGAAAGTAATTTGGAATCTAAACGTGGACTGAATAGGAAAAGTGTTTGAAATAATTTTATTTACAACCCTGAATTTTTGGGAAATTTTCCGAGCTCGGGAAGGTTACTTTTTAATAAGCCAAAAGCGAGAGGGCCAGGCCGCCTCCGGCCGAGCCGCCACGCAGCTGCTCGGCAACTTCACCGCCTCTCCGGCCGGGATAAGACTCCCCGGCTCGCCCTTATCTCTCTCTCTCTCATTTTCTCTCGACCACCATTGCCGCACCCCCTACTCCACCGTCGCCGAGCCACTCCGGCCACCCTCCGTCCGAGCCAGCACTCACCGCCGCCTTCGCTAGAACCCCCTTCTACTCTCCGAGCCATCAATCGTCTTCAAGCTTCTCCGGAACCGGGTGAATCGAGCTTTTCCCCGTGAAGCTCCCCGCCGGTCCCTCACCGCCGCAACTCGAATACCCTCTCGCTCCGGTGAGCTACCTTTGATTCTTTTCGTTTACGGAGGTGCGCAACTCATTGCTCTAGTTTCCTGATTGCTTATCATCGCATTTGTTCCACAGAAACCGTGAAATCGACGATCTTTTCCACGTCCGGTCGCCGCCGTCCGCAACGCTCACGGTGAGCCCCACCTTCCGCCGTGCTCATGCCTCTAGGATCTCGCGACAAGCTTGGTTATGCTCCGTAGAAGCTTTCCATAGTTTTTCCCCAAATTTTGAGTGCTCGGGCGAGCTCCCCACCATGCCGGAGCGTCGCCGCGTCCGGACCTCGCCGCCGGCTTGTTTCCGTCGCAGCTCGAGGCGAGCTCATCGTTGCTCGTTGTGTTCGCCAGCTCGTGTAGAGTAGTTAGGTGGGTCCGCGGCGAGGTTGGCCACCGTGCCATCACCGACGTGGCGGTGCCACACCGTGAGCCACACGCCGGGATCGCGTGTGGCCACGTGGGGCTCGGAGTGCCAACCCCGTGGCCCGGCGTGTGGCACTGTAATAGTTTTTAAATTTCAGAAATTCATAGGAAATTCAATAAAAATCAGAAAAATACAAAACCAAATTTGTTAGACTCGGAAAAATAAGATCTATTCATTTATGAAATAAAATATCTATTTTGAGCATTTTTTATTTCATAAATATTAATTAGTCACATTCTTGAATTGATAGAAGCTATTATTTTATGCTAAATAAATGTTTAATTTAGGAAAATAAATTAATTAAATGAAGGAGATACTGTAGACGAAAGTAATAATGAAAATTATTTGTCCAAAATTAGACTTAAACATTATCATTTCATGTGATTCCAATTTATTAGCCTATTATCACATGTCATTTAAATAATGACTATTTATTGCTTAATAAACAAGATTAATTATTAATTATTGAACCTAAGTAATTAGTAACCACTTGAACATAAATAATTATTGATTAGGGAACACGATTAATTAGTACTTAATGAGCATGATCAATGGTTAATTATTGAATAATGAACATGTTTAATTATAAATTATTAATTAACAAATATAACGAATTATTAATTGTTAATTAATATTTTAGTACTAGACATAATGAATCATAATCATTAGTTGCGGAACATAATTAATCAAACAATTGCATGATCATATCATATTCATTCATGCATGCATGATTGTAATTCGCGACGCATTGTTGGTCGACCTAGGTTCCGAGGTGATCGAGGTTCCACCCGAGGTCGAGATAGGCGAAGGAAATCTCGAAGTCGACCCACGCGCCGAGGAAGCTAACCCCGACTCATATCCGGGCAAGCCCCGGTGCATCCTACCTATGTTTTAAAATGTTTTCTTTTATCACATAGTTAAGTTATGTTTGTGCATTAAGTGCTAGGGAATGGTTGATACCCTAGATGCATTGAGCTAGGTTTCCATTTGTTTATATTATACTCGGTACAGGTAGCTCAATAGAAGCTAGGCTTAATTCATAGTCGCAACGATAGATGCTTTAGGGAATCTTAAAGCATGGAGGCTTTAAGGATTAATGTGTTAACACTAAAGATGAAGAGAGTGTTAATGAAGTTGAGACTCGGACGGGCCTCGTAGGAGAAAGGGCAAGACGGAGATGAGGTCTTGCATGGTGGTAGCCCCGTCTCGTGTCGGTCAAGGACCGTACCGTTGTCGGCTTAGTTGAACAAGTTTGAATGTACCGTACTACATGCTCGGTATCATGGGCCCAGCAAGTCGAGATACCCTACCGCCCAGAGATGTAGCGTAGCCAACTCTCTTTACTCGGCTGTTAGTGAGAGGTCGGTCTCACAGGAGGGAGATGGGTCGGCCGCGAAGGAAGTCGTGGAGTCGCCATGCTCTCGGGGAGTTTGGAAATGGCTAGTCTTCCGTCGAGTGCTAGCGGGAAAAGTTGTTGTATACGACCGGTGTGGTGCGTATACGTCGTGTAGTCGGGTGTTGCCAGCTGGTATAAATCGATTCGAATCGCTGTCCCTCACCGTAATGAGTACCGCTTGTTTAGCTCGTCACATCGTAGTTAATCAACATGAAGATGAGGAGGAGATATAAGAGAAACTTGGAGTTATACTTTGATCTTGTCTTGCAAACTTGATTGAAATAGTGATAGTCCGCAAATATAGATGTTAATGAACTTAATCTGAGCTAAAACACCGAAAGTAAGGATCCACCCTTTAATGTTGTTTCCGCAAAGGAGTAAACCCCACAGCTAGAAAGCCTTTGCATACTAGGCGTCGGCCTTAGCGTGCCATTTTGACGGGTCAGTCTTGCTGAGTATTAGAATACTCGGGAGTATTAGAATACTCGGGGTTTGTTCGTTATCTTTCAGGGAATGAGTCGTACTTCCACGACTTATATGGTAGCTTTCCGGAAGAGGAGCGAGTGTCCCGAGGGAGGTTCCCTCCAATGGGAACGGATCCCGACGCCGTGAAGAGGAAGGACCGTGGTGTACGACGGGCTCAGTACATCACGTTAAACGTTGATAGTCTTTTGTTGTATAAAGTACAAGTTTCCGCTGCAATACTCGTAGGATATTAACTTCAATAGTGTCTATGTATTTCCGCTGTACGAATGTTTGTATTTCGAAAACCTGGTTGTATTATACCATGATGTATATATTATGGCTTGTATGAGATGATACACTATTGTAACTCGCTTCGTCGAGTGTCCCTCTGTTCCGATTCCCGGGTATCCCGGAGGGGATGTCACACAAATTCTTGTCGTAATGCTTGAATCTTTTTGTGGTATTGTGCAACGGATATATGTGTTGTTTTCTGGTTCTACTAAAAGATGGAAAGTGTTGCTTGACCATGTTGAAGATTTAACTCGTAAAGTCGAGTGTGCAGTACTCACTGGGAGAGTCGGATCAAAAGTGTTAAAGCAATCAGATTTTAGGCTCCACAAATAAGGTCAGCTTTGTCTAAACTAAGAGAAGCTAGAGATTCGGAACCCAAGTACAAAGAGTGATGCAAAAAATTTATTTGAATTACTTGGTAATTTTGAGTTTATTCTTGGTATGATTATTTGGTATGACATCCTATTTGCTTGTGGATAATGTGAGCAAGAAGCTACAGTCACCATCAATGTGCATCGACACCGCCTTGCAACAAATTGAAGGTATTCTGAAATATTTCAATAAGTACATAAATGAAGGATTTCAATCTAGCTTGAAAATTGCCAAAGGGATTGCCATTGATATGGGTGTAGAGCCATTCTTTCCAATAAAGCGCAAAGGTACTAGAAAGAAACATTTTGACGAATCTGATTGCAGTGACGAAGCAATATTGGAAGCTGAGAAGGCTTTTGAAGTTACTTATTTTCTGGTTATGGTTGATATGGCAATAACCTCCTTGGAAAAGAGATTTGAAGAACTCCAGATATTTAAAAATATATTTGGATTTTTGCTAAGCTCAAGAACGTTGAAGTCATTGGATGTTACTCGAACTAACAGAGCGTTGCAATAAATTTGCAAAAACATTCTCCACATAGGATTCTTGTGATGTTGATTTGAATGATCTAATATCTGAACTCATGGTTTTACAACTAACTTTGCCCGATAGACACATGTGTGCTTATCGAATCTTATTTACCATGCCTCGTGATTGCATCAGCTGAAAGAAGCTTTTCGAAGTTGAAGTTGTTGAAAAACTATTTGAGGTCCGTAATGTCGCAGGAAAGACTAAATGGTCTAGCTATATTATGCATTGAGAAGTGGCTGTTGGATCAGATTGAAATCGACTCTATCATCGGTGACTTTGCATCAAGAACGGTTAGAAGAGATTGTTTTAAGTGATCTAGAGACAATTTAATTTTTGTCTTTTAAATTTTAATGTTAGTACTCTCTTATCGATATATAAATTTTATTCTAGTACTAAAAAGTACTATAATATTATTACTCTCTTATTGTTATATAAATATGGTTTTGATGTTAAAAAGTAATATAGTCTCGATATATTACGTTGTTATTTTTATGACCAACTACTATGGAGGCCTCCATTTTTGTTTCAGCCCCGGGCCACCAAAAGGTCGGGGCCGGCCGTGCTCTTACAAGGTTCATACTATCAGCAAAGTAAAGGATACCTGGAGAGTGTGAGCCAACAATTGCGAGGGTCAAAACCTGTGATTGTTCGGAAGGATATATGTGGAGTTTGGATAGGCAAAATATAGTAGCAAGCAATTGCAAATTATCAATTCAGAATTGCAAAACTGAATAATAGTCCCGGGTATGTTAATGTCACCGGCCTAAACTTGTCTCTCACCTAGTTCAAGCAAGCAAGAAGCAATGACTCAACAAAGGATGCAAGCAACTCTGATTTTTTTATCTTTCTTTTAGGTGCGGCTCTGTCTATTCTTTTTTTTCAGCACCTCATTGCCTTTTATTGTTTCTTTTTTTGGCACTCTTTGCTTCTTTCTCTTTTTTTGTTTATTACAATAGAATGGTATAAAACTCAATGAATGGATGCACTCACGCAACTAAAACATCAACACTCATTGGCAAGGTTCCAACTAAAGCACCCTGCCTCTAGGCTCAATCAACAATGTTCTGTTCCTTTCTCCTTTTTTTTGTGCGGCTTTTTTATTCCTTTTTTTCCTAACACAAGCCACAAACGTGACACTTCTCTCTTTCTTTCATGTGACACAAGCCCAAAACACAAGAATCTTCTTTAAAAACGAGGGACAAGCACAACTAAGTTTTGTTTTAATTTTTTACCGACCGTAGACAATGGACTCAACAAATCACACTTCGAACTAGACAAAAGAGTGAAACAAACTAAGACCAGTGACACAATGACAATCCGAAGGACTAGAATTCAAAAACACAAATCAAACTGAAAATTGCGAGGCACAAAGGGAATATAGGACAACGGATACACGACAAATAACTATTTTTGTAGGGTAATTTTCTGGAGTTTAGGACGAAACAAAATAACGAGGATAGGTCGAACCCGACGGTGCACCTGAAGCTCGATTACCACTTGATGTGGACTAGGGTCCCGATCTTTCGAAAGGTTCGGATAACTCTTGATTTGGCGAAGATGTGACACACGTCGATCCGGCTCCTGAACAACACGTCCGAACCCCGCAATCGCAGCACCACGTCCTCTATGGTTATCAACCGGCGTTGTACGGTTGACCTTGCCAAGAAGGCTAATCCCTGCCTGCGAATCAAGAACACAAGCAAGAACAAGAAAGAACGCAACCAAATTTGTAGATGTATGATTAATCTCACGAGTTGGGGTCTCACAAACCGATGAATGGCGAAACTGTCTAAGCAGAATAATCTAAACAAAACCCAAACCCTAAGGAAGGGGCGATGGCTGCTTATGAGGTCCCTAGGGTCGTCCATCTCCCCCTGGACGCAGCGTTAAGTGAGCTCAACAAAATACACGGCCCAAAGGCCAAAATACGGTGGCGCAATACCGGGACAGTTTCTGGACGTCTTTTTATTTTGGCAATTCCTGACAACTCTAGAGAAATTTGGATATGAGGCTAGCCCCAGTGGAAAGGTTATCAAATTATCTTTCCATCCATATAAAGAACGTCCCAAATGGACTTCGTATGCGACCGGGACGTCCGTTTTGGTGAAGGCTATTTCTGGATCCCGAAACAGACTCGAAGTCGACTTTGTTTGGGCCTCCAATTGACATGGACGCCCTTGCTGGCCCTCCACACCTCCAACCTCCTCCTTAACCATATTATCATCATCTCCATGGTTCCTAACAATAATTAACTCATTAGGTAGTAATATATTCTCAAATATAAATAAAGAGATCATTAGGAACATGCTCACCCGTAAATTCAATTGTCATGCTCTAGTTTTTGTCTTTGAATTATGTATGTGTATTGGAGGAGTGTTGGTTATATCCGAGGGTGTGATGTCCTCATCATCGAGCCTGGTTCTGTCATAGCAACACGAACAAAAATAAACACAAAAAGCTCCTACGATGAGAAGTGATTGGTTAGTAGTGGATGAGAAGCTCAATCGGAAAGCTCTTATCAAATTCTTACCCGTTCTTACCAACCACACAAGCGTGAACTGTAACCACAGGTAAAACCAGTCGAAGATTGGAGGAGCGATTGCTTGGTGAAACGGAAACCTGCTCATAATAGAAAATTTGTGGAGCTAGGTGGCTGCACTCAATTTAAGGGTTAGCACAATTCAAACAATAATTGCAAAGCTGAATAATAGTGCCAATCGCAAAAAGACTGCTGCCAAGCACAAGTGTTGATGGAAGATGAAGGGAGCAACAAAACAAAGGAGAAGAAAACAAAGGTCGACAAAGGAAAGGAAGAAAAAGGCGGCCCACGTCAAGCAACTTGCTCGGCCGAATTGACTAGAAGAGCCCACTTAGGGCTGCGTCCGGGAGGAGATGGACGACCCTAGGGACCTCATAAGCAGCCGCCGCCCCTTCCTTAGGGTTTGGGTTTTGCTTAGATTATTCTGCTTAGACAGTTTCGCCGTTCATCGGTTTGTGAGACCCCAACTCGTGAGATTAATCATACATCTGCAAATTTGGTTGCCTTCTTTCTTGTTCTTGCTTGTGTTCTTGATTCGCAGGCAGGGATTAGCCTTCTTGGCGAGGTCAACCGTGCAACGCCGGTTGATAACCGTAGAGGATGTGGTGCTGCGATTGGGTTCGGACGTGTTGTTCAGGAGCCGGACCGACGTGTGTCACATCTTCGCCAAATCAAGAGTTATCCGAACCTTTCGGAAGATCGAGACTCCCTAGTTCACATCAAGTTGTATCGGAGCTTCGGTTTATCGTCGGGTTCGCCCTTATCCTAGTTCAGTTTGTTTGATTTCGCCATCGTCCTATTGTACAGAAAATTTCCCCACAAAAATAATTTTTTTGTTCATCTTCCGCTGTCCTATCAGCCTTTGTGCCCTTGCAAATTGTCGTTTTCAATTTGCTTTGTTGAGTTTGTGTCCCTCGTCGTAGTCGTGTTGCTGGTCACATCGTCGTCTTCTTGTAGATCGTGAGGATCCAATTGATTTTGGAAGTTTTTTTGTGTCTCAGTAACTTGGAAGGTCCTCGTGTGACTTTCTCGTTTTCCACCGAGAGGAAGTTGGAGAGAGAAACGAAATCTTTCTCTTGTTGCCGAACCACGTTGTTTTCTCCATGTGCCTTCCTTGTTATCATCCTTCTAATTGATGCGCCACGTCGGTGCATCCCCGGACATTACGTTGCTTAAAAAAAGAACCATAAACGAACGAGAGAATTTTCTCGTGAGCTGTGTTTTTGGCTAATTCATAATTATCCTTGAAGCACATACTTTCCTAGCGCCAATTGCAGAGAGAGCTGAGTTTTCATAGTGTCTGCTTTGACATGTATCTCCTTGCAACTTGTTAATTATAATCTTAACAATTGCAGAGTCGCATGTGATTTTGTTTCGAGTTGCACATTCTTATGCGGCACTTCGAAAAAAAGCATAAGGTGCATTAAAAAAAGAAAAAGAAAAAGAGCCGCATCTGTGACATCCCCTCCGGGATACCCAGGAATCGGAACAGAGGGACACTCGACGAAGCGAGTTACAACAAAAACATCATCTCATACAAGCCATAATATATACATCATGGTATAATACAACCAGGTTTTCGAAAACAAACATTCTTGTAGCGGAATATAACATTATTGAAGTTTAACATCCTACGAGTATTCAGCGGAAGCTTGTCTATTATACAACTCAAAAGACTTCAACGAAACAACGTGATGCACTAAGCCCTTCGTACATCACGGTCCTCTCTCTTCAAGGTGTGGGGATACGTTCCCACCGCAGGGAACCTCCCTCCGGACATTGCTCCTCCTCGGGAAGCTGCTATACAAGTCGTGGAAGTACGACTCGTTCCCTGAAATGGTAACGAACAAACCCCGAGTATTCTAATACTCAGCAAGACCGACCCGTCAACATGGCACGCTAAGGCCGACGCCTAGTATGCAAAGGCTTTCCGGCTATGGGGTTTATTCCTTTGCGAAAAATAGCATTAAAGGGTGGGTCCTTACTTTCGGTATTTTAGCTCAGTATTAAGTTCATTAGCCTTGGGGTTTGCAACCTATCACTATTGCAAACAAGTTTGCAAGACAAGATAATATAGATAATTTATCCTTTCATCCCTCATCTTCATCTTTCAGTATTTACTACGATGTGACGAGCTAAACAAGCGGTACTCATTATCTGCGAGGGACATCGATTCGAATCGATTTATACCAGCTGGCAAAACCCGACTACACGACGTATATGCATCACACCGATCGTATACGACAACCTTTCCCGCTAGCACCGACAGCAGACTAGCCATTTCCAACTCCCCGGGAGTATGGCGAAGCCACGACTTCCCTCGTGGTCGACCCATCTCCCTCCCGTGAGACTATCCTCTCACCGACAGCCGGCAAAAGAGAGCCGGCTACGCTACATCTCTCGGGGCGATAGGGTACATCGGCTTGCTCGGGCCCATGATACCAGCATGTAGTGCGGTACGTTCAAACTTGTTCAACTAAGCCGACAACGGTACGGTCCTTGACCGACACGGACGGGGCTACCACCTTGCAAGACCTCATCTCCGTCTTGCCCTTTCTCCTACGGGGCCCGTCCGGTCTCAACTTCATTAACACTCTCATCATCTTTAGTGTCAACACAAAAAAAACTCTTAAAGCCTCCATGTTTTAAGTGCCCTAACCAGCTACCGTTGTCATTATGAATTAAGCTTAGCCTCTATTGAGCTACTCGTACCAAGTATAGAATAAACAAACGGAAACCTACCATAATGCATCTAGGGTGTCAACCAAACCCTAACACCTAATGCACAAGCATAACCGTACTATGTGATAAAGTAAAAATATTTAAAAACATAGGTAGGATGCACCGGGCTTGCCTTTAGTTTGTTCGAAGTTAGTCTCCTCGGTGGCTGGGTCGACTTCGAGATCCCGGCTCCGACTCGCCTCGGGTGGAACCTCGATCACTTCGAACCTAGTCGACCAGCAATGCATCGCGAATCACATTGATGCATGCATGAATGCATATGATGAAAGTATGCAATGATTTATTACTGAAGTTCCATAGATACTAATTAATGATTAATGCTTAATCACTTTAGTTAATTAACAAATTATGGATAAGTATGTTCATTAAGCATTAATTAACAATTAATTATGCTGATTAATACATGTTTAATTAAGATCATTATTAATTAATTTTGTTTCCTTAATTACTTAATTAAGGTCACTAATTACTTAAGTTTAATAATTAACACATTAATCTGATTTATTAGTCAATAAGTAAATATTTACTTTAAGTGGTTAAAGGTTAATACATTGTGATCATATAAATTAACATAGTTTAAGTTTAATTTTGGAATATAAGTTTCATCATTAATTTCGTCATGCAAGTATCTCCTTTATCAAATAAAATTATTTTTCCTAACTAAACATTTTATTTACATAAAATAATAGCTTTACTTTAATCAAAGAAAAATGATTAATTACAAATTATAAATAAATTTATTCAAAGTAACTATTTTATTTCACAAATGGATAGATCCCATTTTTCCGAGTCTAACAAAGTTGGTTTGGTATTTTTCTGAATTTTATTGAATTTTCTACGAATTTTGAAAATTTAAAAACACTTCGTGCCACACGCGAGGCCACGGGGTGGCCACGGCTAATCCGCACGTGGCCACACGCGATCCCACCCGCGTGTGGCCCGCGGTGTGGTGCCACCACGGCGGCGGGCCGGCGGCGACGCGGCCACCGGAGTTGGTCGCCGTTGAGCCAAAGCTCGCCGTGACGACACCAACATGCTCTACGCTACAAGGCGAACACAACCATGGTGATCGACTTGCATGAGCTCGCCTCTAGGCACGCCGGCGGCGAGGTCCAAACATGGCGGTGCCTTCGACACGGTGCGAGGCTCGCCGGAGAGCTCGAAACTCAAAACCAATGGCACGGGGAGCTTCTACGGCACATTCACAACGACGGCAAAAGGTCTACGGAGCATGCGCACTATCGGGAAGTGGAGCTCACCGTGGGTATGGCGGCGGCAGTGAAGAAACTCCGGGGAGACGGTGAAATCCCAACGAACCCGAGAAGGAAACTGGATGAGCTCTTGCTCCAAGGCTAACAGAGTGAGTTGCGCATCATTTGCTAGAAGAATGAAGGTCTATGGCTCACCGGAGAGCTCCAATTTCTGTGCGCGGCGGAGGAACGACGATGATGGCCCGAAGGGGAAGATGAACTCCAGGGGAGAGCGGCAATGGCGGGGAGGCGAAGTGAGAGGGAGAGGGAAAAATGAGGGCCGGCAGGGTATTTATCTCTCGCCCGAGGCGGTTCCGCCAACAGTGCGTGGTCGCCAAGCAGCTGCGTGGGTCGGGGGCGTGGCAAGCCGGCCGGAGGCGGTGCGGCCGCGGGCGCGCGAGCACGCGGTGAGAGAGGGAAAGAGAAGAAGAGGCCGGCGCCCGGGCCTGTATTGGCCAATTTGCAAAAAGGCCCTCTCGCTTTCGCGAAATTAAAATGTGGCTTTCCTGAGCTCCAAAAATTCTACGAAAACTCGGGGTGTAATTGAAAAGATTTTAGGCATATTTCCTATTAAGTCCAGGGTAAAACTCCAAATCATTTTCGTAGTAAAAATTCATAGTTAAATTAATAAAGGAGACTTTGTTTATTTCTTATAAATATTTTCATAAACCAAAATCTTTTCAGGACCTTTTCAAAAATCTTTATTTGATATAATTAAGCTATAGAAAATGCTAAACATGAATTTTCTTCTCATTTTCTTTCTTTTTAACACTTCCTTTCTTCTTCATTTAATTTGTCATTTTATGTGCTTATAATTAACACCAAATGTGATATCTTCACAATTGCAACAATGTGATGACATGCTTATGATGACATGAAATGCATTTTCTTGGTGTGAGTTGTTACACGCACCAAACAAGAAAAGAAAGAAAGAAGGAATAAAAAAAGAAAAAGAAGAACTCGTAGTGCTTGCATCCTTTTGAGTCCGAGGTACTCGAGGGATATTTTCATTGCTAGCTTGGTCTAGGTCCGATGGCGGGTTTTAGGCCAGCAACATAGACTTGTTGGACTATTATTCAACTTTGCATTATCTGATTTTGAAATTTGCCAATCCTTGCTACTCACATATTGCCTATCCAAGCTCCACATATATTATTCCGAATAGCACATTTTGACCCTCGCAATTGTCGGTTCACGCTCTTCGGGTAATCCTTTGCTTTGCTAATAATAAGAACCTTGTAAGAGCTTGGTAAGACACTTCCATTTGCTTTTGTGAGAGTCATCACTGTTCTAGTAGTGTGATAGGGATAACGTTTACCGGATTGTTCCTGTTTTTGTCTTTAATGCTCATAATGACAGGTGATGATATGAGTACTCTTGCACAACGAGTGCTTAGTTCTCAAATGGCAAAGGCGGAGCAAAATCAAGAAAACAATTTGTTTAAGACTTTCTTTGTTGTGATGAATCGACGTTGTCGTGTTATCATTGATGGTGATACTAGCCGCAACATTGCAAGTTCTGAGTTGGTCGAGAAGCTTGGCTTGACCACACAACCACACCCACGTCCATACTACATCCAAGGTATCAATTTTTGTGAGAAGATAAAGGTAAATAAAATTGCACGTATTAATTTTTTTCTTGGTAACTATAAGGATAGTGCAGATTTTGACATAGTACCTATACAAGCATGTCATTTGTTACTAGGTACACCTTGGATTCATAGAAATAATGTTGTGCACAATACTATCACTAATAGATACTCTTTCAAACATAATGGACCAAAATTATTCTCAAACCTTTGAGTGCTGTTGAAATTTTAGAAGCTAATCTAGAAAGATTTGAGAGAAGAAAGAATGAACCTTTTAGAAAAGAATGGGCGATTTCACAAGTTGCAACACTTTCATCTAAATCTGAGTTGTTAAATGAGGAACATATTTCTTTGCCTTTTGTTGGAGCTAATATCTTGCGGCATGTACAACAAAAAGATGAGGTGAATAATGTTGAGGTGCCAATGGCCTCATTTTATATTTCAAAACCATCGCTTCATCATGAATCTAATACTCATGCTGAAATTGAGAGCAAAGGTAATGCTACACTCATGGACTGTGAGATTTCTCATGATGTGCCGAATGTTTCCACCAATCATACTAATATAGAGCAACATCTAGTGGAACCTTCTCTTGAATTACCTTTATCACAAGTTGACTTTCCTTGCTGGTCCTTGTGATAAAGATGTGTTGTGTGCTAGTGCTTCATTTATACCTTTGCAACAACTAATGAATGAAAATACATGTGCTAATACTATAACCTTGCTTCCGATTGTTTCGAAATTGATGAGTTGAAATTGTTGTCTTCTTTAAGTACTTTAGTTTACATTGAATTTGATACTCTTTGTGATCTAATTAGTTTGGAGAAGAAATTTTTATGTGCTGAATTGCCTTGGTTGCCTAGACATACATATCACTATATAGGAAACTATAATTGTCAAGGACAATATATGGTGCATCGAGTTTATATTTGTTCGAAACAAAAATCTACTTTGTTAGGGCAACAATATGATGAATTAGAGGGCTATAGTAACACTAATCATGTAAAATCCAGTTGCTCTAGTTTTGTTTTCAAGAAACAGGCTATCTTCCAAGAAGGGGAGCATTGGTGGTTTTCACCTACGATATCTTCTACAACTATGGTTAAACCGAGGACAGATTCTTTTTAAGGAGAGGAGAACAATAAGGAAATGATATCCTTCAAAATAATCATTCAAGCACCAACGACGGCGAGGACGGCTTTTCATCAAGAAGGGGAGGATGATGAGGACATCACACCCTCGGATATAACCAACAGTCCTCCAATACACATACATAATTCAAGGACAAAAACTAGAGCACGATAATTGAATTTACGGGTGAGCATGTTCCTAATGATCTCTTTATTTATATTTGAGAATATATTACTACCTAATGAGTTAATTATTGTTAGGAACCATGGAGATGATGATAATATGGTAAGGAGAAGGTTGGAGGCATGGAGGGCCAGCAAGGGCGTCCATGTCAAGTTGGAGGCCCAAACAAAGTCGACTTCGATTCTGTTTCGGAGTCCAGAAACAGCCTGCACCAAAACGGACGCCCTGGTCGCATACAAAGTCTGTTTGAGACGTTCTTCATATGGATGGAAAGATAATTTGATAACCTTTCCATTGGCGCTAGTCTCATATCCAATTTCTTCCCGAGTCATCAGGAATTGCCGAAATACGAAGACGTCCAGAAACTGTCCCGGTGTTGCACCACCGTCTTTTGGCCATTGGGCCGTGTATTTTGTTGAGCCCACTTAAGGCTGCGTCCAGGGGGAGATGGACGACCCTAGGGACCTCATAAGCAGCCGCCGCCCCTTCCTTAGGGTTTGGGGTTTTGCTTAGATTATTCTGCTTAGACAGTTTCGCCGTTCATCGGTTTGTGAGACCGCAACTCGTGAGATTAATCATACATCTGCAATTTTCGTTGCGTTCTTTCTTGTTCTTGCTTGTGTTCTTGATTCGCAGGCAGGGATTAGCCTTCTTGGCGAGGTCAACCGTGCAACGCCGGTTGATAACCATAGAGGACGTGGTGCTGCGATTGCGAGGTTCAAACGTGTTTTTCCGGAGCCGGATCGACGTGTGTCACATCATCGCCAAACCAAGAGTTATATGAACCTTTCGGAAGATCGGGACTCCCTAGTTCACATCAGGCTGAAACACACATGACATGGAGGGCGGTTGAGAAACACACTAAGGGGGATAACGCAGGTCGTGTCCGATCGGTACGTGATCAACAACCGCAGAGTTCGATTGAAATCAACTCGGTGGAGATGTGAAGGCCATGGAAAGAAACCGGACCGGAGATGCGGAACCGAGTAGCACTCGTTGGATGCTGTTTCAAAACTCTAAAGACAACAAAGTCAACTAGATTTTTTTATTTATGGCGGAAGAACTGCGGCGGCGGAACAAAAAAAATGGCAAGCGACCGAATACAACGGACGAACGTGGCTGAACAATAGACGCGGCGGAAAGTGATGGGGTGCAAACTGTTGGCTACAACTCCGGTGATGGACGCAGGGAGCTCAAGAACTCTTGACGCACGCGAAACACGGTTTACAGGGAGACAAACAGATTTGTGCTGCTAAAGACTTGGCAGCGTTTTCGTTGTATATTCAGGAATATAAAGGCTTACTAGTACTTACTTGGCGGTTAAGCCGCCTCGCATGCGCGTCATGATCCACATGAACCGGACCACAACGGCACTAACGCACTCCGTGCATGTCGCCATGCCTCCGGGCGCAACGCGCAAGACTCGGACAAGTCCCGAGCTCTAGCACACACTAACCGCATTAAACAAACTAACGGACACCTAACACGAGCACAAGTTTATTCAACAAAACACCCCCTAAATCTTGTGCACTGCTACTCACTAACTTTGACGACTCCAATCTTCTCGCGTAGTTCCAGGAACCTCACGCGGCCGAGTGGCTTCGTCAGCATGTCCGCCAGCTGCTCTTGCGTGCCGACGAACCGAATGTCGATTTTCTTCCCGTCCACACATTCACGAAGATAATGGAATCGAACTTCAATGTGCTTACTTCGGTCGTGGTCGACGGGGTTCTTCGCTAGGGATATGGCCGATTTGTTGTCCACGTTGAGCACAGGTGTGATGACCTCCGTTCCAACGATGTCGCCTAGAAGTCGCACCAACCAGGTTGCCCGGCACGCCGCCGATGCCGCGGCGATGTACTCAGCTTCACAAGATGATAGCGCAACCACCTTCCGCTGGCAGAATGCCAGGTTATCGCGCTCGTGCCGTAGAAGAACAAGCACCCCGCACGTGCTCTTCCGGTCGTTGATGTCGCCGGCCATATCACCGTCGCTATAGCCAATCGGTCGTGGCCGCGTCGTGTCGCCCTTTGGGTAGTGCACGCCATACTGCAGCGTTCCTGCTATGTACCGCAAGATTATCTTCACCGCATCGAGATGGTCTTGGCGTGGATCTTCCATGAAGCGGCTTACGTACCCAACGGCAAACATGATGTCCGGCCGTGTATGTACGAGATACCGAAGGCTCCCTACCGGACTCCGGTACATGGTTGCGTCGACTTGAGGCTTGGTACTTGTCCCGCTAAGCTTCAACCTCACCTCCATGGGAGTCCGGCAAGGATTACATCCTCGCCATGCCTCCTCGCTCCAAGCAGCTTCCTTGCGTACGCCTGCTGTTCGAGCTCGATGCCATCCATGTCTTGGCGTACCTCAATGCCAAGATAGTACGTGAGCAGGCCCAAGTCACTCATGCGGAACTTGCTCATCATCTCTTGCTTGAACTTGCCAATGAACTCTGCTGCAGCGCCAATGATGAGGAGATCATCGACATAAACCCCCACCACTAGACGCTGCCGGTGCTCGCCCCGCGTGTAGATGCCGTGCTCGGAGCAGCTCCTCCGAAACCCAAGAGATAGCAAGTGTGCCATCCAACTTGGAGTTCCGGGCGCGTGGTGCTTGGCGAAGTCCATACAGCCGCCTTCCGTAGCCGCGAGTACCTTCCCGGCTGCTTGTCGTCGATGAACCCGGGAGGCCGTGCCACATATACTTCCTCCCGGAGGTCTCCATTCAAGAACGCGGACTTTACATCCATGTGATGAACCTCCCAGGAATGCTCCGCCGCCACTGCAAGAAGAAGTCTCACGGACTCCAAACGAGCGACCGGCGCGAACACCTCTTCAAAGTCGACGCCTTGACGCCGAACATATCCTTTCGCCACCGGCCTTGCTTTGTGCATGGCCACGGCACCGCGCTCATCACGCTTGACCTTGTAAACCCACTTCAAGCCAATTGCTTTGTGGCCATGTGGGAGGTCGGCGTACTCCCGGTGGAGTTGTCTTCGATGGATTGCATCTCCTCGAGCATCGCCTTCCGCCAGCACTCGTCGTGCTCGGCGTCGGCGAAGGACGCCGGCTCCTCGACACCGACCGCGAACGGTTCCGCGGTGCTCGGCTCTCTAGGAGCGAGCCCTCGTGATGGAGTGTTGCCGAGGATGTCACTCATTGCCCGAAAGCGTATCGGAGCGTCGGGGCTGTGGTTGTCGTCCAATGTCGCGTCGGCGTTCGGTGGAGGCGAGACAAAACGCACCCCTCGGGTGTGGCCATTGGAGCATGGGAGGCCGGTGCGGGAGAAGCAGGTGCAGAGGTATTCGGTGAGTTGAATTGAACAGGTTCAGCTGGAGTACTTGTTACCTCAACACGAGACACCATGTCGACGACAAATGGCTCCTCGTCCAGGTTCACTTGCCGCCGCGTTGCCGCCCCGGTCCCACCGGGCGGCCTCGTCTAATACCACGTCACGCGTGACGTGAACGTGGCGCGTCGCCGGGTCGAAGACACGATACGCCCGGCTCCCTTCCTCATAACCAATGAACACCATCGGCTAGCTTCGGTCCTCTAGTTTCTTCAAGTGTGGCCTTGTGTTGCGTACATGTGCCACGCAGCCAAACACCTTCGAGAAAATGCACTCGCTGGCTTGTTTCCATACCACGCTTCATACGGCGTTTTGCCATTGAAGCTGCGCGTGTAGCTGCGGTTAAGGATGTACACCGCAGCAGTCACGGCCTCCCCCAAAGGTCTCTAGGAACTTGCTTCGCCTTCATCATGCTACGAGCTGCTGCCACCACTCGTCCGATTACGTCGTTCGACGACGCCGTTTTGTTGTGGCGAGTAGGGGGCAGTGAGATGACGCGCCACGCCGCAGTCGGCGCAGTATTCCATGAACTCCACCGATGTGAATTCTCCTCCTCGATCCGTGCGGAATGCATACAGCTTGCGTCCCAATTCTGCCTCGACGCCGGCCTGGAACTTCTTGATCGCAGCGGCAGCTTGGTCCTTGGACTTGAGCAAGCGCACCCACATGAACCGGCCGTGGCCATCGACCAACAGCAGGAAGTAGCACCTGCCACCGGCTGTCGATGGCGTGATGGGTCCGCAAATATCCCCACGAACGAGCTCTAGCTTGTCTTCGGCGCGGTACTTGGCCTTGTCGGGGAAGGTTGAGGATCGGATAAAGATCGCGTTTATCACCCCCTTTGGAGAGTACTACTATAAAACGATGTCGTTCGGATTAGAGAATGCAGGTGCCACATATCGGCGTGGCATGCAGCGTTATCTAGATTCGCAACTTGGAAGGAACGTAGAAGCTTATGTCGATGACATAGTGGTGAAATCTCGAAAACCGAAGATCTTCTCTCCGACCCGGCAGAGACCTTTAGTAATCTGCGAAGTTTCTCCACGAAACTTAATCCTGGAAAATGTGTGTTTGGAGTTCGTTCCGGAAAATTGCTAGCGTATCCGGTATCGTGGCGAGGTATTGAAGCTAACCCGGAAAAGATTCAAACTATTGTTAATATGAAACCTCCAAGTTGTGTAAAGGATGTACGTAAGTTGACTCGGAAGCATGGCCGTGCTTAGCCGATTCATCTCAAGGCTAGGAGTCGGGAGCCTCCCGTTCTTTAAGCTGCTGAAGAAGCGGGATAAGTTTGAGTGGACAGATGAGGCGCAGGCTGCGTTTGACCAACTCAAGGGATATCTCATTAATCTGCCGGTTTTAGTACCTCCGGAACCCGACAAAACCATTCAATTATATATATCCGCAACTACTCATGTCGTGAGTACGGTATTAGCAGCTTGACCGAAAGGAGGAGGGACATTTGCAATTGGTGCAGCATCCGGTATACTTTGTAAGTGAGATCCTTATCGAATCTCGAATGCGATATCTCCAGTTGCAAAAATTGATATATGCTATAGTGATAACTTCTCGAAAGTTAAAACATTATTTAAAGCGCATCCCATCGAGGTCAACTGGGTTTGCTATTGGAGATATCGTCCGTAATCGAGAAGTCTGTTGGCCAAGTTGCCAAATGGGCTATAGAACTTAGACAATATGAGATTACTTTTTCTTCACGGACAGCTATTAAAGGACAAGCTTTGGCTGATTTTATTACCGAATGGCTAGAGACGCAAGTTCCGCAGGCAATTCAGACTTTGGAGTATTAGGGACATGTTTTTTGATGGGTCCCTACAGCTTTTAGGCGCGGGACCGGGGTTGTACTTCTAACCCCATAGATAGAGCCATTAAGATATGTGTTGCAAATGCATTTCAGCGCTTCAAATAATACTCGCGGAGTACGAGGCTTTGCTTCATGGACTACGGGTGGTCTGTTTCGTTAGGAGTCGAGCGATTAGACATATATGGTGATTCGATGCTTGTAATCAGTCAAGTTAACAAGGTATGGGATACTCATGATGATGATATGATAGCTTACCGACAAGAAGTCCGAAAGCTTGAAGACAAATTTGATGGCCCGAGGTTTTCTCATATACTGCGCGGAAATAATTCTGCTGCGGATGAGTTAGCCGGACCGGGATCCTCGAGACAAGCAGTTCCGCCTCGGTGTTTTTCTTCAGGTATTGAATGAGCCATCTATTATGATGGAACGCAAAGCTACTATTAAAGAGATAGAGACCGAGGAAGCGGTCTTGGAGGCCAAGGCCGAGGAAGCGGTCTTACAACAAGGAACTCCATTACCCGAGGTTATGATCATTGATTGAGATTGGCATACCCCGTATCTCGAGTATTTATGATCTAGTAAAACACCTGGAAGATAAGGTTGAGAAGCAAAGACCGGAGGTCCTGGCACGAAGTTACTTAATTATTGAAGGGGAATTTTACCGATGTGGAATTAATATTTTGATGAAGTGTGTATCGGTCTCGATGGTGTTCAATTGCTTGAAGATATTCATAAGGGGATTTGTGGCAATCATGGTTCTTCGAAGACACTAGTTGGGAAGGTATTCACGCAGGGTTTTTATTGGCCCACAGCTATCGATGATGCGCATACGGTAGTTAAAAATTGCCAAGGATGTCAATTCTTTGCCTCGACAGACCTCATGCTCCAGCTCATGAATTACGGATAATTCCGATGACTTGGCCTTTTTCAACTTGGGGACTGGATATTGTTGGACCCTTCAAAAAGGCGCCAGGAGGATTTACACACATTTTTGTGGCAGTTGACAAATTCTCGAAGTGGTTTGAGGCGAAGCCGTCACCAGTACGACCACTCGCTCGGGCGGTCAAGTTTTTATAGAATATCTTCGTACGTTTTGGTGTCCCGCACGATATCATTACCGACAATGGACTCCAATTCACTTCAGAATTTTTCAAGGATTACGCCGAGGGTCCGGGAATTAAGATACAATATGCGTCGGTTTCACATCCCCGGAGTAATGGACAAGTGGAGCGAACCAATGGAATGATTTGAACCGGTCTTAAACCTAGAATTTTTGACCGCTTGAAGCCGTATGCGGGAAAGTGGGTTAAGGAATTGCCCTGGGTGCTTTGGGGATTACGTACCAACGTTAGCCGGGCTACAGGACAATCTCCTTTTTCTCTGGTGTATGGATCTGAAGCCATGTTGCCTACGAAGTGAATATGGTGTCAGCTAGAGTGCGGTATTATGATGAAGAAAAGTATGAAGACCAAGCATCGGGTTGAGTTGATTCCAGCAGCTAAATATCATCAGGGGCAGCGTCGATATCATGATCGCAATGTGCGCACGCGGGAATTTCAAGTAGAAGACTTGGTTCTTCGAAAGATTCTGTCTAACAAGAACACGCATAAGTTGTCGCCGGTCCGGGAAGGGCCTTTTCTGGTTAAATCGGTTTCCAGACCGGGGGCTTATAGCCTATGACCCTCGAAGAAGAGGAAATTCCAAATTATTGGAATATTGATCAGCTTCGTTGATTTTATACTTAAATATTTTATAGTAATTTCTTTCATAATATAATAAAGTATTCTTTATGTCCGATTTGAATGTGTTTGCATTTTTTGTGTCTCGATATTTTAATTTTGAATTAACTTATCGAGCCAGGGGCTGCTGTATTAAGAGCGATCTGTGATATTATGATATTCCTAAATATTAGAACCAGTCATTTGGTCAAAGAGCTGCTATATTAAGACCAGTGTTCGAGATCGATAGTCGTCGTTTTCAGCTTCGATCGGCATGTTTAGGAAGGGAAAAGTTTTAGCATCTCTTTTGAATACTGGTCCGTAGGCTGCTATTTTAAGAGCGGTTTGTGATATTACGTGATCTTAAACCTTAAAGACTCGGTTGTTTTTTCTATGTCGCATGATCTTGTTGAAGTAAGCTACCGCTATGTATTGCGATCTCGTGCTGATTAGAGCCAGTATTTAATCATAGTTAGTTCAAGCTGAGACAACCATCATTGCTTAGATATAGAATTCAACTAGTAGGAATAAGATGGTGAATTTTTTATACCGGTATTGAAAAGGAAAGAGAAGACATTAAAACTTCATTGCAATTAAAATGATAATAATTTAAATTACAAAGTACTATGATAAAATTGTTTGTTCAGCAGATAAAAGACTGGTCTTATGATAGACGACTCATCGGGTAGGACCGCTGGAATCACCAGTATCGCCGGTCTTAGGATCTTCTACCAGTCTATCATCAATCGTGCCTTCGTAGTCGGAAGAAGAAAGGAATAAATCTACGCCAAGATCTTCGAATTCATCTTCTATTGTTTGTCTAGAGGCGGCCGCTGCATCTTGAGCATCTTGATCCGGAGCGGGGAATGCCGCAGACATCATTTAGAGGGATGCCCGTTGGATCCGGAGGAACATCCTCGATCGGTTCAGAAATGGTACCAATGAGTGAATTTTTCAACTCATTAAACCGGTCCTCGCTTGTATTTGGGTGAGCACCTTCTCTCGATGAAGTTGACATCGTAGTCTTCGACCGGAGTCCAAGACTCGGATTATAGCAGCAATGTGTCCTCCCCCGATGCGGCAACCATCTTAGAGTGCTCTCTCGATCCTCCTCGAGACGGTCCAGATAGTCTGTTTCAAGATCCAATTCATTTTGGTCGATGGGTTGACCTCTGTTTAGATACTCAAGCACTCGCATACAGCCTGCAGCGAGTTCTAAAGAAGGAAAAAATAGAAGAAAAGGTTATCGGTGCCGATCGGTATTAAAAAGGATGGAAATAGGAAAGAAGCAACTTACGTCTATGCCTAACTTCCATAGCTCCAAATCTGCCTTTGATGTTGACATTAGATTCCCTCGCCTTGGTCTCGACCTTTAGCGGACACTCGGATCTCATGCTCTTTTGCTTTGAGAGCAAGCCGGCCGGACTCATGAGTAGTCCTTAGAGCGCTTTCTTTCTCCGTCTGCGCCGTTTTGATTGCTTCTAGTGCTTCGGATAGTTCGGCTTTCAGGCGGGCATTGCCAGCTTCTAGCATCTTGTTGGAACGCAGAGTTTGCGCCAGGATGTTATCCTTGGCGGTAAGCTCGCCTTCCGGTTCTCCAATTCGAGCTGCATGCTGTTTTTCAACCCGAGAGCCGTCCAAAAGAGCTTGTTCTTGAGCAGATGCTTTCTCCGAAACAATTTCCTCCGCCTTTTTATGAGCGGCAACAAGATTTTCACGTGCTGGAGCAAAGCAAGACCGGTCGAAAGAGAAGAAGTTAATTACGGACTTTGACGTTAAGATTAAAAGCTTCCTTTGGATTTCTTTCTCGGAGTTTGATAATTTCTTGCCGGCGTTCCTCCATCATTCGATGAGTATTCAGCAGATTTGCTTCCCTCTTGAGCAGATCATCTTCCTTGGACTTCGGACTAGCGGTCCGAGACTCAAGTTCAACCAACCGCTCTTGATTCTCGATGAAGTTCTTCCTCCGGGCGAGCGATGATTGCACTCTTGGCCTCGTAGTTTTTAAGAAGAACCTAGAAGGTAGAAGAAACAAAGAGTCGGATTATAATGTGAAGAAATTAAGAAAGGACTAGAAGAGGCGAGCAGACATACCGGCCGGACTCGGAAAAATTCTTTAGAGCCTCCTCTTCTTGAAGGTAATCCCATTGAGCTGTAGCCGTGAATTTCCCGGCTCCGCTTGTGCTATCGACTTCCACGTCTCCTACGACCATTTTGGCCAGCCTTGGTTCCCTTGGAGCCTTACGTGTGGTCCTAGCCCGGCGGGGAATTTCCTCGATCCGGACCGGTCCTAGCGGGAGTTCAGGTGCAGCCCGGAACAGAGTAGCTTGTGGGGGAAGTCACTTACGGATGTGACATCAACGTCAATAACGACCCGCTCTTCGACCGCTTGGGAGGATGGTTCTGTGGAAGAGCAGGGATTTCCTTTGCGGATGCTGCACTCTTGACTTGAGATGCCTTTTTAGTGATGGGGGTCGAAGGAGTAGAGGTGGAGGATGCGCCACCGATCGGGGCAGGGGTAGAAGGTTTGTTCCTCAGCAAGCTAGCTATACTAGCTTGGAGATTGGAAGGAATTCTGTGAAAGAATTGAATATGTTACAAGACATGGATGAAAGTAACTAAGAATGTAGGTGTATTACGTAAGACTTACGAAGTGGCCTTTTTGAAGTCGAAGGAGGTCTTGCTCTTTTTTGGGGGTCCATGAGTATCCCCGCTTGCGTCCTCTACACTCCTTTTTGCCGCTGGATGGACTTGCGGCACGGGGAGGGATCCTCCCGTAGCACTTCTCGAAGAACCGGTCCGAGTGCCATACCGGGACTTCTTGGGAATGTTGGCAAGAGAACCTGTTAATTGGGAGGCTTCCCGAGACCCCCTAGTAGCAGCTTCGAATGCAACAAGAGCAGCTTGACGATCTCTCTCGACGGCCTCTTGCTCTTTGCGCCGGTCTTCAAGTTTTTGCGCTTCCGTACGAGTGTCGCCCGGTACGGAAGCGGGGATTGCCGCCGATTTGCCTATGGTCGGTGAAGTGGTACGTTTTCTCGTACTTGGGGCTTGGACCACCTTTCCGGACACTGGAAATTTTTGGAGCTACCCGGGTCGGCAGAGGGAATGACCGGTCCGAAGTCCCGTGAGTCGAGTGGGGGGAGGCGGACCGACTTGAACAAGCAAGAGGAGCGGTATTGGCTTCATAATCTTCTCCCCAAGTATCATTAGGAGGGAGTGGGGGATGACTTCGTAGTTGTCCATCTTCTCGCATTGAATAGCAATATATGAATAATGGAATGATGACCAAGAATACTCGGAAGTCAAGAAGGAGGAGAATACTTACAGGGTCTCGAGGATTTGACATACCGAATGCCGGACCCACTCTCCGGCATCCCGTTAAGTCCTGCTTAGGCTAGAGCATCTTCTTTATGCGCTTCTCAAATCGCTTTACATCGGGAAGAGGTGTTCCATCCAATGGATTAGCGACATCTTCATTGAAAGACCATGCTCGGATGCTCCTGCCTTTTCAATGGTTGAACTCCTCGAATAATAAAACTCCAAAGGACCGTCTTGGCCGTGACGCCTTTGATTTCCTTCAAATATTTGATACTTGCCAGGAGAGCAAGGATTTCTTGATCTTTTTAAGTTTGTCCCTGCTATCTTGGGAAGGCAAATTTTTGGCTACTTGGGCATTGAAAGGGGGAAGCGCAGGTTGGGGATTGTCACGTAAAAACCACCCATTTTTCAAGTGAGACAAACTATTGTTCAAAGATAGGGAGAAGTACTCATCGGTGCTCCAAGCATTGTATTCCTACCCCACCTACCGCAACTCTGGCGTTTTGATGAAGGAAGTGGACGGATTTGGAACAGTACTGGAAAAGCTTAAAATGGGGACGGATTCCAAGGAAAGCTTCACACGGATGAATGAAAAATGCGATCCGAAGGATGGAGTTCAGATTTAGATTTACCAACTCCCATCCGTAGAAAAAGAGCAGTCCTCCGAAGAAGGAGCCGCAGGGAAGATCAAGGCCACGGAGGAAGAATGATTTGAAAACTAGCTGCTGGGAATCCTCTATTCTCCATGGGATTTGGCCAGGAGTGGGGGTGCTCCAATTCGGAATGGGTTGTGGAGGAAGATATCCATCGAGAACCGCCTCGTTAAGAGATGTCTCGGTAATCTTGCTACGGCCCAAATCCTGTATGGCAAAAGGAAGTTGATCTGCGAGGAATAGCGGATGAGGAAGAAGGATTGGAGGCAGATTTCTTCTTGCCCATCTTGAAAGATGAAAAAGGGAAATCGGAGATTGGTTTATGCGGAAACAAACAAATATGCTCGCGATGTCCGAAGAACAAGGAGATATGGTGGGTGCGTGTGGAGTTTTGAGAATGAGTTTGACCTAGGTCGACCCTTCGGTTTCTTTTATAGGTACCCGTGCTGGGCTCGGGGGCTGGAAAGTTATTGGGCCATTTTTTACAGCCCAGTGAATTTGGCATTAAAGACTTATGGCTTGATTGCGCAATTAGACCTAACGGTCATAATGATATTAAAGATTTACGGTTTGATTGTGCAATTATGACCTAACGGCCATAAGGATAAGTCACCGTGATTATTACAATCGTGAGAAATTTTTTGTGAATAAAAAAGCGGTCCGAAATATGAACTTTTCGGATACTCGGATTAATATAGGGCCAAATTTCGTTATTTGGCGGTATGAAAGAGTTAGATCGAAGATAATTTTGATCTTGCCTAACTCGATTTTAATGGATGTCTTAGGCTATGGGTGTTAATCATCCGATCGATTATAGGCCTTGGAGACTTGAGTCGATGTGATAATATAGGGAACAAAGTGGTCTCGATCAACCAGGATTTTGCTTCTTAGATAAAATTAACTAAGTACATTAAAGTTAAGACTGATTTAAGCGGTCTATAACATCACTATGGGAATGAATCTTTAAGAGATATGCGGCATGACTAGTTCGATCGGTCTCGAAAAATGTGATCTTGGCAGAAATTGCTTGAGAGAAGTGTGATTTGATGGGAAATGATAAAGCATAGTCTCTCAAGAAAGACTCTTGCATTATTTGCGATCCTCAAATGATACAAGAGTCGAGGCTATACCTAATTAGGTGCACCTGACCGGTGCACCGTGTTCAAGAACAAGTATATAGCAGATCACCATGCTATGGTTTTATTTAATTCGGGAGCCACCCATAATTTCATCGACAAAGCATATGTTTCCAAGCATCACATCATGCCATCCAAGTTATTATGTGTACATCTTATTTCGACACCTGGGGGTAAGATCCTTACAAATGAAGCGGCTGCCAATATGCCATTAAAATTGGGTAGTAAAGTTTATTCCACTTCATTGATCATCTTAGACGGGCAAGGGTTAGACGCAATTATCGGCATGCAATGGATGGATTTTCATAAAGAAACACTAGATATAGCGTCTCGGGCGAGTCTATTTGAACTCTCCTGTTCATGGTCGAGATTGCTAGCTTTTAACTGTTCCCCGGTCTATCTTGCCAATGGTTAATAAGACTACGAGTAAAAGTCCGGAGGATATACCGAGTAGTCCGTGAGTATCCGGATGTCTTCCCAAATGACTTACCAGCTTCTACCGCTATATTGGGCAGTAGAGTTTAAGATAGATTACAACCTGGAACAACACCAATATCAAGGAGGCCGTATCGGATGCCACCAAATGAACTTGCGAGTTGAAGGTGCAATTAGGGTGCGTTTGGTTGAGCGACAATGAGGGATGGGACAAGTCATCCATGATATCTTGGATGAGCTCATCCATCATGGTGTTTGCTTTGATGGACAGAGTCATCCCTGTTTTTTGTTTGGTTGAAGGGACGAGGACGAGGAGAACAACAATCATTATCTAGTTATATTCTTAATTTACATATAATAATATATAAATAATTTGTAATATCACAAATTAATATTATCTAATCATTATAATCTCTAATCAATTATAATAATTTCTAATTAACACTAATTATACTTAGATTAGTTAATAGTTAATAAACTACTCACCAACTAACAATTTTGCACTTATAAATGCTAATTCTTTAGTATTATATACTAACTACTCATTCAACACGTTAAATCTCACTAATCTTTTACTAATAAGCGTCATCGACAAATGTGGATGGCTTCGTCCCACCAAATTTGAGGGATAGTTTCATCCAAGCATATTGAGAGAATATTCCTGTGAAGGATGACACCGTCCTCGTTTGACGCTAAACCAAACACCAGGAAAAGAGTGATATCCCTCGGATGACATCTGTCCCATCCCTCTTCGTCCCTCCAACCAAACACACCCTTAAAGGAGCTGTTGGACAAGGGTTATATTCGCCTAAGTTTGTCACCCTAGGGATGGCCAGCCTTGTTCGTCAAGAAGAAGGATAAAACATTAAGGGTCTGTTTGGCATGAAGGAATGAAAAATAAAGGAATAGGAAAAAACGCAGGAACAAAGAAAATGTAGGAATTCGGAAAGTGAGAAAACTACAGGAATCCAAAACAGAGGAAATGTAAGTTTAAGGTGTTTGGAATGCAGGAATAGAAACACAGGAATGAAAAAGTCGATATAAATAAATATCACATTTCAAAGTCATATTGTAATTATTTATCGCACATAAATCAAATTATTTTTGTATGATACTAAACCCATTCAATTCATAGTAAATATTTTTGTATGACTGCTAAACCCAAAGCGTATAACACATTATCTCATAATAATTGTATTTTGCGAGCTTGCAGTTTGAAACTTATCAAGAGAAGTAGTGGACTGTTTTATTCCCCTTGATAAGTACGCTGCAAAATGTTGAAGAAAGAAATGGTGGGAGTGGATCCTATTTCAGCTCGGGATGAAGCACGAGTATGAGAGTTGGCGTTAGCGCGTCGTGGGAAAAATTCCATGAGGTCAGATCTCATTTTTCATTCCTCCAAAAGTACACCACGGCTTCCCTTTCCTCTTGAAGGAGTTAGACTTATTCCTTTGTTCCAAACATCTCCATACAATTCCTTTCCTCAGGAATGCTTCCTCCATTTATTCCTACGTTTCTCCCGTGTTCCAAACAGGGCCTAAGATTATGTGTGGAGTATAGGCCTTTGAATGCAGTCACCATCAAGAACAAGTATCCACTTCCTCGGATTGACATCTTGTTCGATCGGTTGATGGGAGCAAATGTCTTTTCCAAGATAGATCTTCGCTTGGGGTGTCATCGGATTAATATTAGAGCTAAGGACATACCGAAGACAGCATTTTCCACCGAGATATGGACTCTATGAGTACTTGGTGATGTCTTTTTGATTGACCAATGCACCACCACACTTTATATATCTTATGAATTCAGTATTCATGCCGGAGCTGGATAAGTTTGTTGTGGTATTCATCGACGACATATTGATCTATTCCATGTCGGAAGAGGAACATGCCAATAACTTAAGGATTGTACTACAACACCTAAGGGATCATCAGCTATATGCCAAGTTTAGCAAGTGTGAGTTCTTTTTAAAAGAGGTACCCTTCCTAGGTCACGTGATATCAGCAGAAGGAGTGGCCGTTAACCCGGGTAAAGTTCAAGAAGTATTGGACTGGAAGCCACCGAATTCAGTCACACAAATCGAAGTTTCTTAAGATTGGTTAATTACTACACAAGATTCATTCCAAACTTTTCAAAGATTGCCAAGCCAATGACCAAATTGCTAGAGAAGGATAAGAAGTATTGTAACAGCCCTTGTACAAAAATCCTTGTAATTCAAATTTGAAAGAAAATGGACAAGTTTAATCTATTTTCGTTTGAGTTTGGCAGGAATCAAATTTAGAAAAGATTTTATTTGAATTCTGGTGCTCTGGGCCGAAACCAATCGCGGCCCAACCTCCCTTCTCTCTCCCTCACGGCCCACCTAGCCTAGCCCGCCAGCCTACGGGGTCATCTTCCACCTTTTCTTCCCCGCACGCCGCACGCCCGTGAATGCCATCGCCCTTTCCACTCGGCGCTTTCCTCATTTGCTGCCCAGCACGCCTCGCCAGACCCTACCTGCTCCCAACCCCTCCTACTTATCCCCTGGAGGCAGCCGCCCACCACCAAACCCTCCTCGCGCCGCCAGGGCGCAAGTTCCCGCCAAACCCTAGCCGCCATCGTCCGTTCTCCCCGCCGATGCCGGAGCGACCGGTCGCGCGGGTAAGATTCCTAGCTACCATGGTGTTCTCTCTCCGCTGAACCCCTTGGTGTCAATCTTATCGTCTCTCGTCTCGTGCTAGGAGGAGGATGAGCGAGGCCCTTGGAGTTCACGACCCGGGAACCTTGCCGTCGTTCGACCGGCTTCGGTACTGCTCATCCTCCTTTCCTTCCCGTTCCGAGTTCTTCTTCGTACGTCGTGTCCGTTGGTGATCACCATGCCCCCTTCTTCCTTTCGCAGCACAGGAACGACGAAAGCGTGGTCACCGTCCGTCATCCGGCGTCGCCCGTCGCCATCGTCCGGAAGGTCGTCGTCGTCGCCGGGGCGAGTAACCCCTCCGTCGGAATCAAGCCTTCTAGGAGCTTGCTGGTTCGTCGCGCTTCATTTCCTCCTTGTTTTCCCCTTTAGTTCGTGGCGGATTCCTAGTTTCCGTGGAGTCTCGGCCACCGTGCGCCATGGCCGACAGACAAGCTTGAGGCTAGCGGCGTTACTTTGGGCAAGCTGTTAGGTTGTGTAGCATCACCGTGGTCCGTGGCAGCTTGTGCGCATGCCAAGAGACAGAAAGGAGCTCGCTTTTGTTGGATTCGTGGAAGATTGAGATTCTACCGCTGCGGTTCCCGCTGCCGGCGAGGTTCCGGTCTGCGTTGCGGGTTGGGACTTGGTCCATTGCATTCGTAGGAGCATGAGCAACACAGCAGTGCCATCAATTTTGGCTTAGGATGAGAGGTGGGGTTTCCCCTTTCGCGCCAACGCGGGACATAACTCGGGCGAGCCCCTATGGCTCGATGGCAAGGAGCTGGTCCGGGGAGACTCATCCCCGGCTGCGCGCGGTGGAGCTCGTTCGCCTGGTGCCCTTGGAGTGGCACGCGGCGAGCCGTAGCGGCCAACGGGGCCAATTTCGGTGACCCTCGCGGTGCAGCCCGAGCGGCGCTGCCCATGTCCGACAGGTCCGATCGGCCAGCCGACGTGGCAGAAAATCAGCCACGTGGCGTCCAGCTTACGCGTCAATGAGGTGGCATCCGAGTGGCGGTGAGGTGGCATACACGTGGCGGAAGAAATGCCTACGTGGCGCTAAGTTGGCATGGTCCGTGTGGCAAAGGAAATGCCACACTTTGCTGACCTAGCAGCGTTTCATCCCACGTGGCGCCGACGCGGTGTCGAGTTGGCGGTGACGTGGTGCTCCTTTTTCAGCCTTTTTCCAGAATTTTCATAATTCCGTTAATCTTTGAAAATTCATATCTTTTTCCTGGAGCATCGGAAAAATAGGCGGTCGGTTGCGTTGGACTCGTAGCGACGTACCCTACGCGTTAGTGTAGTCGTAAGCCACGTTCTAGTAGCATAATTTATGTCGTTCGTTTTGTCCGTTACCTATTGCCTCGATTTGTGTGCCTAACCCTTTTTACGCGATCCGTGTGTCGGAGGGTGCCGAGGAGTTTCCGCCGGAGCAGCAGTTTGAGGAGTTTCCACCGGAGCAGCCGTACGTGTACCTCGACCCCGCTCGAGACTAGCGTTTCCAAGGCAAGCCGCAATCCTTGACCACTCTTGTTCCTATTTAGCAACTTGCATTAATTGACTCATGCATATGAACTGTTACTTGCACTTGTAGTATTCCTATACCATACCATGCTTTCCTTGCCACCGATTGCCATAGGATGTTCTACTCGTTACTACTCGCATGCTTAGTGATTGCTTAGTTGCTTAATTGAACCCCTCATGATGGATATACATGTTTTTGTCTTAAATATATTGTAGGTGCTTCTTAGGTGTCGAGTTTTTGTACTAGATACTTTGCAGGAGATTTGCGGGGCGAGTGTAGGTGATTAGATGCTCGGGGGACCTTTGGGGAGTCCCTAATTAGAGAGTGCCTGTTGCGGGCACGGTTGTGTAGGAACTTTTGGTTATGGAGTTCCTGTTGTGGTGATACTTGTTGTTGTTGAGATTGTGGTTTGAGGAGAGGGATTGGTGACTCGCCCTGGCAGCTTAAGAACCGGTTCTTGTGCTTGATTGCTCTTTGGTTTACTAGCATACCACGTGACCCGTATGGGCGAGCTAGATCTGGATGCTTAGCGAGAGGAATGGGTGGCCCGCCGTGGAGTAGAGATAGTGTTAGTGAGTTTTTGGAGCGTTGTCTCGACCCATGAGTAGAGGATATCCCGCCTGGCCGAGTGGTACGCATTTCACACCTTCGGGACCTTCGCCGCGTTGTGGTTAGAGGATCCCGGACTCGAGGGCGGGCGCCTACCGGTCGATGCTTTGTTGAATGATCTTGTGAGTGTTGCTGTGTTTAGGCCACGACGGTGGTCTTATGTTTTAGTACCTCTTCACGTGGGTACGGATGCTTACCCTCTACGAGAGATATATAATCTATATGTATAGCCTAGCCTCGACAAAGGGGCAATACCACCGATCGGCCCACTTGATTAGTTTACTTCTTCTCCCCTACGATAGGTGTTTTACTTCCAGCTTCGAGTTGTGGTCCCAGTGGAGGTGTGTCTGGACTTAAGACTTGACCCTTGCGGGATTGTGTTGTTTCCTGCAAGGCCACTTATAAAATTTGATTAATAATAAAACTTTCTTCGGATAGACTTGAGGAATAATTGCTTTAGGTGCTAGCCCTTGCCTATCCTTGAAAGATCCAAGCATGCATACATTGTTGCTAGGTAGTTGCGGCTTGTTGGGTACTTTATGTACTCACGGCTTTCCCACTTTGTTTTTCGAGACGTTGGTACGGAGGAGCCGGTTGAGCCGACGGACGATGCCGCCGGAGAGGAGTGACGGTCTCGCATACACTCAAGTCGCCTGTGAACTTGGAGTTCCATCACCGCTTCTTCATGTGAGACACTTCCGCTAGTTTCCTTTTCATGTTATCTCGTTGGCCTGCGTGCCACGTTCTTGTATCCACGATGATGAGATTTGAGATTAGAACTATGGAGATTGAGACTATGTTATTGGATGATCGTTATTATCTTACCTTGTTTTAATTCTTTCTTATGGTGTGTTGATGCTAAATTGTGTTGGATGTACATGCCACACTCCTAGGAGTGGCAAAGAGGTACAAAGGGTTCGAATTTCACTTGGTGAAATTCGGGTCCTCACAAGTATGAATGGAGCAAGGAGTGTCGGGAAGCTTTTTAGACACTAAAGAAATTGCTCACAACGAGTACCAGTGCGACCTCAACCGGATTTGACGAAGCCCTTTGATGTGTACTTGTGATGCATCGGGAACCGAACCGGGATGTGTTCTCATACAGGAAGGTCAAGTGATTGCCTACGCATCTCGACAGCTTAGGCGTTGCGAAGAACACTATCCGACACATGATCCGGAGTTAGCAGCAGTGGTTCTTGCATTGAAGAGCTGGAGACACTATCTTTTGGGAAATTTAGTACATCCGTACACGGATCACAAGAGTCTCAAGTACATTTTCACTCAAGCGAGACTTGAATATGCGTTAACGAAGATGGCTAGAGCTAATCAAGGATTATGAAATTGAGATTCACTACCACCCAGTGCAAAGCAAATGTCGTAGCTGATGCTTTGAGTCACAAGGTTCATAGCAATAACCTCACGGCTCAACTGTGGATAGAAGCACCTAAAAAGGAAAGTGGTGAGCCTATTCTTTGGATTCTTTCGTATGGAGCCTTGACCAATTTGGCTCTTATCCCTATCATTCGTGAAGAAGTGGTAGCAGCTCGGAAGAAGGATATTGGCATGGAGCACATTAGAAGACGACTCAAGAAAGGTGAAGTCAAGTGTTTTCGAGAAGATGACGAAGGTGACGTCCGGTTCAATAATAGGCTAGTAGTGTCGAAGAACTTGGTACTTCACGAGAAAATTATGGATGAGGTTCGTACCTCTAAGTATTCGATCCATCCTGGAACCAATAAGATGTATCAAGACCTAAAACGAAGATTTTGGTGGACGCGAATGAAGCGGGAAATTTCCGGATATGTTAATGAGTGTGATATCCGTCAACGCGTCAAGGCGGGGCATTTGAAGCAAGCGGGTCCACTGCAACCCTTGAGTATTCCCGAATGGATTTCATCATTGGATTACCGTTAAGTTCGCGGAAGCATGACTCAAATTGTTGATCGGTTAACCAAGTCAGCTCACTTCATACCAGTGCATACTCGGTACACAGCCGAAAAATATGCAGAGCTATGCATCTCCCGCATTCTCTGTCTCGCATGGAGTGCCAAAGACCTGTAACAGCCTTGTACGAAATAATTGTAACTCGAATTTGAGTAAAAAGAATTCAAACTAAATTCAAATTCGTATGAGATTGGTGGGAGATAAATCGTAAAATCATTGCTTGAACTTAGTTTGAGCAGGTCCACGTTCTAGTAGCATAATTTCCGTCATTCGTTTCGTCCTTTTCCTAATTGCCTCGATTTGCATGCCTAATCCTTCTTACTCGATCTGTGTGTCGGAGGGTGCCGAGAAGTTTCCGCAGGTGCAGCAGTTTGAGGAGTTTCCGCCGGAGCAGCCGTACGAGTACTCCGACCCGACCTAGGACCAGGTGTTTCCAAGGCAAGCCGCAATCCTTGACCACTCTTGCTCCTATTTAGCAACTTGCATTAATTGACTCACGCATATGAAATGTTAGTTGCACTTGTAGTATTCCTAGGCCATACCATGCTTTCCTTGCCACCGATTGCCATAGGATGTTCTACTATTACTACTCGCATGCTTAGTGATTGCTTAGTCGCTTAATTGAACCCCACATGATGATTATACATGTTTTTGTGCAAAAATAAATTGTAGGTGCTTCTTAGGTGTTGTGTTTTTGTACTAGATACCCTGTAGGACTTTGTGGGGGCGAGTGTAAGTGATTAGGTGCTGGGGGACTTTTGGGGAGTCCCTATTTGGAGAGTGCCTGTTGATGAGGACATCACTCCTTTGGATACAAATGACACTCCTCCGCTGAACATTCAAGGACCAATCACGTCCGACAATTGAATTTAGAGGTGAGCTCGTTCCTAAGTCTTTCCTTTCATAATTTCGAGAATAGTTTGCTACCTAATGATTTTATTATGATTATGAATCATGGAGAAGACCATAATATGAATGGAAGATGGCTTGGAGGCGTGGAGGTCCAGCAAGAGGGTGCAAGGCATTGTGGAGGCCCAAATCAAGTCGACTTCGAGTCCGTTTCGGAGTCCAGGAACAGTCTGAATTAAAATAGACGTACCGATTGCATACGATGTCGGATTTGGACGTTCTACATATGGATGAAAAGATAATTTCATATCATTTCCAGTGGATCCAGTCGCGTGTCAAAATTCGTCCGGAGTCGCTAGGAATAATATAAATAGTGGGTCGTACAGAATCTGTTTTGGTGCTGCGTCACCGTTTTTGCCTTTGGGCCGTGTATCTCGTTTGAGCCCATCCGGGAGCGTCCTTGGGGTTCTTGCACGTCCCCAAGTATTTATTAGCAGCAGCCACCACCCATGTTAGGGTTGGGTTTTGCTTAGACAGTTTCGCCGTTCATCGGTTTGTGAGACCCCAACTCATGAAATTAATCATACATCTGCAAATTTGGTTGCGTTCTTCCTTGTTCTTGCTTGTGTTGTTGATTCGCAGGCAGGGATTAGCCTTATTCGTGAGGTCAACCGTGCAACACCGGTTGATAACCATGGTGGACGTGGTGCTACGATTGCGGGGTTCGAACGTATTGTTCAGGAGCCGGATCGACGTGTGTCACATCTTCGTCAAATCAAGAGTTATCCGAACCTTTCGGAAGTTCGGGACCCTAGTCCACATCAAGTGGTATCGGAGCTTCGGGTGCACCGTCGGGTTCGCCCTACCTTTAGTTTAGTTTGTTTCTTTATTATCCTATCATCCACGAAAAAGCCAAAAAAAAATTTAGTTTTAGGGTTCATCCTGTCCAAGCCGCCATTGCATGTTTCAATTTCAGAGTCCGTAGTGTTGAGTTTGTGTCCTAGTGATTGTTTTGGTGCTGGTTTAGTTCGTGTTCTTGTCGTCAATTTTGTGCCCCCCTTGAAACCCTAGCCAAATTCCCTCAAGTTTGCTTTGTCTCGAGAGTTTTTGTCACCTCCGACACTTTTCATCTAGAACTCAACACCCCACGACCGAGACCTCCTGCTGTTTCCGTTGTATACATTAATTGTCGCAAAAAAAAAAAAATCCTACCCGATTGCACTTCCATCCACCGAAACCCTAATTCAGAGTCCCTTCCTTCAAACAGCCATAACTTTCGCATACGGACTCGAAATTAGGCAATTTTTTTTCTGAAAATGGGTAGAAAAAAATTCCGTATCTACTCATCCCGGATTTGGCCGGCAGGAAAATCCTCAAAAAAATCAAAAAAATAGTTAAGCCCACTAATCCGAGGGAAAAAGTTTGGAACCCGTCGCCGCTGCATCTTACGAGAAAATCTGTAGGTCACATTCCTTCTCTGTTTGACCTGAAACTTTGTGTGGTTCCTATTTTGTTGCCTCCGAGTGGAAGAAAAATATAAAAAAAATAATATCAAAAAAGAAAATTTTGTGATTTCTACTAGTGCTAAAAGACAAAACAGGGTTTTGGCCTATTTTTGTGTCTAGTTGCTTGTTTCTTCCTTCCTAGTTACCTTTTGCTTGTTTCCTTTGTGCCTGTCATTCTTGCTTTGCCCGCATTACTGTTCTAGGACACGTGTAGACTAGCAACTAAGGACAAGTAACTTTGGACATTTATTCAACATTCACTATCTGTTTTTGAATTGTGTTCCACTCACATATTTGGCCCTCCTAGCTCCAAATACTACTTCGAACAGCACAGGTTTTTGACCCTTGCAATCATGGTACACGCCTTCTAGGTATCCTTTGCCTTGCTTGGTAAGACCCTTGTAAGAACTTGGTAAGACGTTCCTTTTGCTTTTCCGAGAGTCACCACTGTCCACCATAGTAGTAGTAGTAGTAGTGCTTATTACGGATAACCTTCACTGTTTGTTCCTGTTTTGGTATTTACTATGGAAGGAGATGATGCAGACTCGGTACCCCTAAAGATTTCCACGAGTGTGTTAGTCAAGGGCAGCTTCGATCTGTTCTTGACAGGGCACGTGAGGAGATGACAAAAGCTGTTAACAAGGCCGTTACCGACGGCATCAACAAACTCAATCTCGGCAACCAGATTGGGAGGATCGATAAGTGGTTGTCCAAGGTAACGAGACACGGTCAACACTCTAGCGAAGTCGCGACAACGTTGATCGGTAAGCTGACCGAGGTGGAGAACCATGTGAAGATCCACGAAGATGAGGCCGGTAGCAACGACGGTGGAAACAGAAAAGATGACACGGTGAATGATGCCAATTTCAACGTCGATGACGCAACTACACGAGCACAAAGGCTTCACCGGCGTCTACAACAGAACACCCAAGGTATGGGTGGCGAACATCGACAACAAGGTAACAATAATGGAGCCCCTAATGATCCTTATGCTAAGACTAAGTTTACCATTCCACCTTTTTCGGGGCAATATGATGCGGAGGGTTACCTTGACTGGGAGATGACAAGTAGAGCAAAAATTTAGTGGGCACCTAGTTATGAGCAGCATAGAGTTAGACAGGCCACTAGTGAATTTAAATATTTTGCTATCATTTGGAGGAATTCTCTAACTGCTGATAACATTCCCGTAACTTGGCCTCAACTTAAGGAAGCTATGCGTGATCGTTTTGTCCCTCCTTCTTATCATAGAGATTTACGCAAAAAAAACTCCAGCGTTTAGAACAGGGGGATAAATCCGTGTAGGACTATTATGGTGAGCTTCAAAAGGGTTTGCAATGTTGCATGATAGTAGAGGATAACGAGAGCTCTATTGTTCGTTTTTATTCTGGTTTCGAGACATGATATACAGGACATTGTTGATTATAAGGAGTTTAACTCCATCAACCAGCTTGTTCCAGTTTGCTATGCTTGCAGAGAAAGAATTGCAGGGACGGGAGAAGCAACATAGGAGCAGCAGTACAAGCAGGCCGTCTTACACCCCACGGTCGACGCAGTGTTCGGGGTTTTCTTCCCGTCCATCTCCACCAACAAGCAAACGGCCTTCCGCACCCGCGAGTGGTGTTACTGCAGCCCCACACGCACCTCCTACACGCCCTGCAAATTCGGGTAAAAATTCCGTGCAAGGTCCTGCTCAAAGTGCTTCATCGGTCGCCTCGACCGGATGCACTTCTAACATTCGGTGCCACCGCTGCCATGGACTCGGCCATGTGCGGAAGGATTGCCCAAGTCAGCGGGCATATGTGGCCACCGAAGATGGAGGATACATCAGCACATCCGGCATAGAAGACGATGATGAAGACGAAGTCGCCGACGACACCAACGAGGGCCATGTACTTGGTGGAGAAGACACTTCGGTTTTCATGAACATCACCGTACAACGTGTACTTAGCACGGAAATTCAAACTTCTGAAAAGATACAACGCCACAACTTGTTCTAGATTTTCTTCGTCATCAAGAATCGACGAGCACGTGTGATCATTGATGGAGGAAGCTGCAACAACTTGGTGAGTTCAGATCTGGTTGAGAAGCTTGGTTTGGACATATGAGCACATCCTCATCCGTACCACATTCAATGGTTAAATGACTCGGGAAAAGCTAAGGTAACACAAACTTGTAGAGTTCCTTTTTCCATTGGTGTTTATTCAGATTATGTTGATTGTGATGTGGCTCCTATGAAGCTTGTTCACTTTTATTGGGTCGTCCTTGGGAACATGATAATGATGCTATACACCATGGTAGAAGTAATAAATACACTTTTATGCATAAAGGACAAAAAATTACTTTAGTACCTTTGACCCTGCTGAAATTGTACAAGCTAATAGAGAACGAGCTGCTTCTTTGAATAATTCTAAATCTGAAAATCAGCAAGTTGCTAATTCTGTTTTCCCACCTATAAAGGATAAGTCCTTGTGTTGTTCCTGTACTTTTAGTTCCTAAGAAAGATGATAGTTGGTGCATGTGTTGTGATTGTAGAGCCATTAACAATATTACTATTCGGTATCGTCATCCAATTTCTAGGCTAGATGACATGCTTGATGAGTTATGCGGTTCTATAATTTTCACTAAAATTGATTTGCGTAGTGGTTATCACCAACTTAGAATGAAACTTGGAGATGAATGGAAAACAGCTTTTAAAACTAAATTCGGATGGTATGAGTGGTTAGTAATGCCTTTTGGGTTAACTAATGCACCTAGTACTTTCATGTGCTTAACGATGTGGAGCCGTGGCATATCGCTTGGAACTGCTAGCACACCTATCGGGAATTCATAATGTGTTCCACGTGTCTCAATTGAAGAAGTGTCTCAAGCCACTTGGGAACAGCTTGTAGCTAGACCGACTTACGATGAACATCCTGTCAAGGTTCTCGATACCAAGGATCGAATGACTCGACAACGAACCATGAAGTTGTACAAGATTCAATGGGGCAATCACTCGGAAGGTGAAGCCACTTGGGAACAAGAAGATTTTCTTGGATCCAATTATCCGGAGTTCTTTAGTACCCTCACATAGTTGCTTCGAGCGTGAATATCGGGACGAGATTCCTGTTAGGGGGAGGGTTGTAACAACTCTATTAAATAAAATGCACTTGCATGTCATTGAGCATCATCTCATCATGATTGTGTTTGAAAGCTATTCAATTCTTGCAAAAATGTGCATGCGATGTGGTTTGAATTCAATATGATATATTCTTTTAAAAAGAGTGCAAATTGTATAAATTTATATGTTTGACAATTTCTTATGGTAAAACATAAGCCCAAAGGATTTATGGATCTTTTGTCCAAAGTAATTCCAATTGATAAAGCATTTGACAATTTTAATTAAAGTTCTAGTTTTAATTTAAACTTGAATTTTTATGCCAAAATCCATTTCGAATTTGGACTTTGACCCAAAGTGAAAAGTATTCAAAATTTTCTTCTGAACACCCCTGATTTTTGCTGGATTTTTCTGAGTTCGGGAAAGGTGCTTGTCAATTTTTGGAAAGTTGGAGGGCCTGTGTGCAAAACTGCCAAACCATTCCCACAGGGCAGTCTCGTTTTCTTCTCTGCTCGCAGCACCGCCACCACCGCCGTCCGGGAGTTTCCTGGCCGCGCGTCCCACGCCGCAAGTGCCACGTAGCAGCCTTGCCTGCCTTGTTCACCTTGCTTGAGCCGGGATAAGCACGGACGCCCCTCTGCAGTTCTCTCTCTCTCTCCATCGGTCACACCGGAGCACAACATCACCCCGCATGATGTGGACTAGGGTCCCGATCTTCCGAAAGGTTCGGATAACTCTTGATTTGGCGAAGATGTTACACACGTCGATCCGGCTCCCGAACAACACGTTCGAACCCCGCAACCGCAGCACCACGTCCTCTATGGTTATCAACCGGCGTTGCACGGTTGACCTCGCCAAGAAGGCTAATCCCTGCCTGCGAATCAAGAACACAAGCAAGAACAAGAAAGAACGCAACCAAATTTGCAGATGTATGATTAATCTCACGAGTTGGGGTCTCACAAACCGATGAACGGAGAAACTGTCTAAGCAGAATAATCTAAGCAAAATCCAACCCTAACATGGGTGGCGGCCGCTGCTAATAAAAACTTGGGGACGTGCAAGAACCTCCCGGACGCTCCCCTAATGGGCTCAAACGAGATACGCGGCCCAAAGGCCAAAAAGGTGACGCAGCACCAAAACAGATTATGGATGACCCACTATTTCAATGATTCCCGACGACTCCGGACGAATTTTGACATGCGACCGGATCCACTGGAAAGGTTATGAAATTATCTTTCCATTCATATGTAGAACGTCAAAATCCGACATCGTATGCGATCTGTGGTATATTTTAATTCAAACTATTCCCGGACTCCGAAACAAGTCTCGAAGTCGACTTGATTTGGGCGTCCACAATGCCTTGCACCCTCTTGCTGGACCTCCACGCCTCCAAGACCTTTTCCATTCATATTATGGTAAATCATTAGGTAGCAAACTATTCTCAAAATTATGAAAGGAAAGTCTTAGGAACGAGCTCACCTCTAAATTCAATTGTCCGGCGCGAGCTCTAGTGATTGGTCCTTGAATGTTCAGCGGAGGAGTATCATTTGTATCCAAAGGAGTGATGTCCTTATCACCGCACCCTCGCCTCAACGCCGGCAAGCGGCCACCACACTTTCCCTAGCCAAACTCCACACCCGGAACTTCCGCCACACCTCCCTATAGCTCTCCATGGCCAGCAATCGTCACCTCTCGCCTTGAGCTCCGAGATGAACGACAGCTTTTCCACCGAACGCTCCCACCGCCATCCATCGCCATTGTTTCAATTTTTTCCTGCTACGGTGAGCCGTTTCACCTCGTTCTTGTTCCTAGAGGTGCGCAAGAGCCTCCTCTATGTTCTAGCGCACTCATTGTTAAGGTTCCCGTGCAGGTTCATCGGGACTTTCGCGTTTCACGGGGCTTTGTCCTCCACCGCCCTCACCTCACCGTTGAACTCCCTGTTCCAGCCAACTCCAAGGTGATTCAGCCTTATGCCGTCATGGCCCGTGGTCCGTAGTTGCTCGCCGTCGATTTTCCCCAAATTTTTGCGCCCCACGGCGAGCTCGGCGCCTCGCCGGAGCTAACAAGCAAGCCACCGCTAGCCGCAGGCATAGCTCCGGCCATCCGCTAGTGCCGGCAACCCCACCATCGTCATTATCGTGTTGTGAGGAGCCTGAATTAGAATTCACGGCGAGCTTTGGCTGCACTCCAGCCACCGCGCCGCCACTCCCGGGCCGTCTCGGCGGAGCCGCACCGCGGGCCACACGCGCGAGATCACGTGTAGCTACGCGGGATTCCGTGTGCCCAATCCTCGTGACCCTCCGTGTGGCCCGCAGTACTTTCCAAATTTGCAAAAATCATAGAAAATTCAGGGAAAATCAGAAAAGTGCAAAACAAATTTTGTTGAGTTCATAAAATTCCCTTCTATTTTATTATGTATTGAAATGTCTATTTTGAGAAATTATAATTTCATAGTTTAATTAATTGCTTTCCTCTTATTAAGATATTATTATTTTATGCTATTTATTATTTAATTCCGAGAAATGAATTTATTTAAATGAAAGAGATACCTGCAGACGAAGGTTTCGGTTAAATTTATTTTCCAAAATTAAGCATAAACATCGTCATTTCATGTAATTGTAGCTTATCATGTCATGTGTCATTGCGTGTCGTTATCGTGGCTTTTAGCCAATTTTCGAGCGTGTCGATAATGCGTCACATGCCATCATACACATTCATGCATATGTGTTATTTACTCGTGACGTATTGATGATCAACATAGGACCCGACGTGATCGACGATCCAACCGAGGCGAAGCAGGAGACGTGAAGCTCAACGTTGACCCAACCACCAAGGAAGCTAACGTCGACGTGAATCGAGGCAAGCCCCGGTGCATCCCACCTATATTTTAAAGTCCTTTACTTTCATCACAGTAGTTAAGTTATGGTTGTGCACTAGGTGATAGGGATTGATTGGCACCCTAGATGCATGAGTTGGGATTCCTTTTGTTCATGATATACTCGGTACATGTAGCTCAATAGAAGCTAAGCTTAATTCATAGTTGCAACGGTAGTTGATTCAGGTGATCTTAAAGCATGGAGGCTTTAAATGATTGTTGTAGTTGTCGTTAATTTGAAGAGAGTGCTAATGAAATTGAGATCGGATGGGCCCTGTAGGAGAAATGGCAAGACGAGGTTGAGGTCTTGCAAGGTGGTAGCCCCGTATGTGTCGATCAAGGACCGTACCGTTATCGACCTAGTTGAACAAGTTTGAACGCTTGCAGATCGTGTACCGCTTGTTTAGCTCGTCGCATCGTAGTTAATCAAGTGGAATGTGGAGAGAAGAAAAGAAGTGAAGGTTGATTAAAGATAATCTTTGTTTGCAAACTTGATTGCAGTAGTTATAGGCTGCAAACAATAGTTAGGTAAGGAACATAACATGGGCCAAAACCTGAAAGTAAGGATCCACCGTTAGCACAGTTTTCGCAAAAAGTCAAAGCCACAGCCATAAAGCCTTGGCATACTAGGCGTCGGCCTTAGCGTGCCTCGTTGACGGGTCGGTCTTTGCTGTGTATTAAATTACTCAAGGTTTGTTCGCTATGTTTCCAGGCCACGAGTCATACTAGGCCCGGAGGAAGAGCAAGTGCCCCGAGGGTGGTTCCCTCCCGTGGGAACGGATCTCGACGCCGTGAAGGGCGAGGATCGTGGTGTACGACAGTGCTCAGTACATCACATTAGACGTCCCAAGTTGTATTTTGTTGTAAAAGAATAACTTCCGCTGCCGGACTTTTAGTTGCTTCAAACTTTGGTATTGCAATAAGTTTCCGTTACACAATGTTTGTATTTCGAAAACCTGGTTGTATTATACCATGATGTATATATTTTGGCTTGTATGAGATGATGAATTGTTGTAACTCGCTTCGTCGAGTGTTCCCCCGTGCCGATTCCCTGGGTGTCCCGGAAGGGATGTCACAACCAGTTGAAGACCAAGTATTATAGATGAATTCTATGATTGAAGGAACATACCTTTACTTGCCTATTGAGTCCGATGATTTCTTTGCGGCGGTCTTTCGTTATTTGATTTGTCCCGCCAAGATTTCGTTCCCGTAGCAAAAACTGTTCTTCTCGAGACAATAAATTGGCTTCTGCGTCCCTAGCTCTATGAGCTATTGCTGAGCCTGGCCTAGTTCTTCTTCGAGATGGCTGATGATTGCTGTTTTATCCTCGGAGTTTGATGTGAGCACATGTACAGCATTACACGGTTGTGACTTGTGGCTCAATCTTCATGGCGGGGTAGATGAAAACTTGATAACTATCGTTGCATGACCTGATGGAGATGTAGTGCACCACAAGATCTTGCACCCAATGAAAAACTACCGTAACATCTGCCCTTCCATACGCCGACGAAACCTGCCCACGCAATCATACCATATAGACGTGAAGCACGAACGAGGTGAACCGAAGTTCGAAGTTCTACAATCCCCTCAAGAATCGAAAGAACGATAGTCGCAAGACACTCGTGTCTCACTAAAAGTTTCCAAACATTCTCTCCATGATAGGAGAGGAACACAGAGAAGATGGTTGTATTTAAATAATCCATAATTCATTCCCTTACATTTGACGAATACATAGATATTTATTAGAAGGAGTACATAAAAAGTTGTCATTTAACTTTGGTGCTGGCCACCATACCAAGGGTCCCTCTAATTTTTGACATCCCATGTCACAAAGTAGAATGTGAGCAAGTACTACTACCGTAATTGCTAGATTAAAAACCTAATTAAGTGAACAAGCACATAAAATCATGAGCTAGGGTTTGAAATTTAAATTTGCAAATTAGGTTTAAACCCAACTTTTCAAAACCCGATGATTCTCCATGGAAGCCTACCAATATTTTTTTAGATCCTTGTAGAGGAGATCAAAAGGTGATTTTAGGATATTTTTGCTAAATTTTTGTGATGGAAAACAGATTTAATTCTTGAATTGTTATGATTTTTTGCAAGCAAAATCTCAACTTTTGGTAATAACAAAAGTTGCTCAAGCAAGATGTGCTGAGTGTGCACAAAATTTGGTATAGATAAATTCGGACCAGAACTAGGGTTTGGAGCCGAACAGAGAAGGTTTTTAGTGGCACTTTGGTAAATAAGTTGGACATTTGAGTGAACGAGAGCCGCACGGGACTCCAGGGCCACCGTCCGGTGTCCCCTCGACGTTAGCCCATCCTGGCTAGCTATCCACCGTCCTTGCGCCACGGCGCTGCCCCACGCGTCGTGCATCCTCCATTTGCATGAAATCAACGTGGGTTTCTCCGCCACCGGTCACCGGCCTTAAGAACGGCCATGTCCGGTCGCCACCGCCGTCCAAAACGAGCTCGCCGTCCCGTCTTTCCGGACCGTCTCCCCTCGCAGCATCACATCACCAGCTTCGCCTAGATCCTAGTGGACCTCCCGACCATGAGCCGCCCCATCCAAGCATCGATTTGGCCGGAATCGAACCTTTCCCCAACCCGGCCGGTCAACCGTCCTCGCCGTCGATCCGCCACACCGGTGATCCTCTCGCCGGCAGCTTTCCTTGGCACTTGCGAGCGTCTCTAAAGTTTGGCACTTGGTTCCACGCAGCTGGTCATTGGGATCACCATCGCCGTCCACCACCACCCGCCGCCGCCTACCGCCTCCATGATGCCCCGCCGCCACGGTGAGCCTCCCGGGCCCCGGGTCCGTCCGGCGTAACCCGGGTGCCCCACCGGTGCTCACCGGCCCCTTGCATCGCCACCTCCGGCCTTCCCTCGCCGCCTACAGCCACGCCACTGCATGCGCCCGGTGCGCGCGTGCACGCCACGACGCGTTCGAGCCGCCGCCGCGCCCAACACTTTGCGAAATGTTTGAACTCGTTGCATTTCTATGAATAACGTGATCTTGATTGAATTTTGTAAATCAATAACAAATGCTAGGGTTATCCGGAAAATGCAAATAAATACACTTTGGAAAGATTGAGATGAGTACTTTACAATAAACCACTTTATTCCATATATTTCTGTGGGAAAAATCAAAGTTTGATGCCAATGAACATGCTATCACGATAAGCATTAAAAATCTAAGAAATTAAATGTTTAGCATATGCAACTTTTATATATTTTGGCACCATCACTTCTTGCAGCATATTCCACCTTGTGGAACATGAATTTGCTGCATTGGATTATATTTGCATCATATTGGTCATTATATACTTATATAGTTCATAATTGCTAGATTTACTTAAATGTCAAAAATGCATAAATAAATGTTCATTTATTTGCTTCTAGTGCTCACCATGAGCAAAATATGATTTGGCATCAAAATCATGTTTAAGGATGTTTTGGTAATTACATTTGCTTAAATTGTAACGTTGCTAAGTGCATAATTGCTACAAAGGCTTAAATAGAAAATGCCTTATTTTAGGAAATAAGTAAAATAAAATCTTACTTGCTTATAGTGCTCAATCATAAGGGGAAAAGTATGTTTCATCATTAGATTCATGTGTATAAATGTTTTATTGCTTAATTGCTATGTTAATATTAGCATAAAATAACATATTGCCATATTGCCACATTTATCGATATTCATGCATGCCACCATCCATACTTGGTGCATATGTGCTCCTTAGGCCCAATCATGAATAATTTTGATGTTTCGACAGGGATCATGCATAAACATTACTTGTTGCTCCATTTGCTGCATTTAACATTTCAAGTCATTATGTGTGTATCACCTCTTGCCATATACTTGTTAGGTGCATAACTTTTGTTGAACCTTGCATTTTATACATGATTATCATCTATCATGCCTATTTCCATGGACATGGTAGTACGGTAGTGCTCATAGGTTATTTTCGATATACACTAATGTGACACCCCTACCTCGCAAAGCAAGAGGGATTGTGGAACATGATCGTATCGGGAGACATTCGACGAAGCGAACGTACATTGCACATACATCAACGATACATTCATAATTTACATAGCATATTTAAGTGTGTACGTAGAAAATTTTACATATGATATTCAAGTCATTACAAACCATAAGCTTTGAATTCCGATTACAATACCCACTCTTGGTTCGGTGAAGATGGGGCCCACTCCACGGTCCACTCCCGGGGTTCCTCTCCTTGCCACACAAACTTCCCACAGCAATCATAGAAATCGGGCTACGGGATTCCTGAAATTAATTTAAACGCAAACCTTCGGTATCTAATATACTCCGCAAGGCTTACCCATCAAAAAATGGTTCTAATAACCGATCCTAATATGCAGGGGGCTTGACTTGGCTTGCTGAAATTTGCCAAAACAGCACCTATGTATTCTAAAGTTTTTCATGTTTTAACCAATTTAAAAGGGTGGAAACATGAACATAAATTTAGTGAGCAACTCTAACAAACATGGTTGCGAGACATAAGGTAATTCTTCCAAATCAGCAAGCTTAATCATCATGTTCTCTTTGTTACTACGAAGCAATCTGCTCGAGACAATTGGTACTCATCACCGCGAGGGACGGTGATATATATCGATTTACACCCTGCAGGGGAAACCCAAATGCACGACATACGCATCATTTAAGAACACGTATGGCCACCTTTCACAAGATCACCATAGATATGAGCTGGGTCCTCCCTCCGAGTGTGCATTTCACATGCAACCACGGTAGCGTCGGGTCCAAGGGTAATAACACACCCTCCGTCTACTCACAAACCCGTGCGTCCACCATGACCAACACTTTGCACAAAGGGTGGAGTTACTCGTCCAACACTACGACTCTCAAGTTACATCGGTTTACCAACTCCCATACGAAGGTAGGCACTTGGTACACAACTCAATACTTGCTCGCGAAGTCACAACGAACAGTCCTCAATCGACACGCACGAGGCCGTGGCGAACAAAGGCCAACCTTGTCACCGCATTCCTACACATGCACTTCCCGTACGGGCTCCAATTTAATCATGTGAGAGTATCAATAACTGAATCCCTAGACCGGGTGGTCTCCAAACCACTCGGTGTTGCTACCGATGACTTTATTAAGCGTAGCATCTAACAAACAGGATTATACCTAGCCAAAAACCATCGGAATAGGGATTTAATACAACTAGGTTGCGATCAACTCCTGAACTTAAATGCACAGTACATAACATAGACTGAAGTGAATTTAAGACGGAAAATTTAAGCAAGTAGGATTATACTCCGGGGCTTGCCTTGATTGGGTTCGCAGTTAGCACACTCAAAGGTACTCGGTTCAAGCTGCTGCCCTTCTTGATTCTCGCCTTCGGTCGGGGTTCCTATATGAATGTAATGCGATGCGTGAGCATGAGCGAAATTATAGATATTTAGCTCATGGAACTTTCTCAATAACGAAATTCAATGAAATGTTTGCATAAAATAAACATGCTTATATGAAGATGAGATGATTTATTATGATGATGATTTCTGTAGATCATGTCATGGGGATAACCTTCTAATTAGAAGAATTATACACTATGTAGCATAAACATACATGTTTAGTTAGCAAGCAAGAGAGCATGGCAGTAATGAACAATGTACATGAACAAAATGAAATAAACATATGATCATGTGGGCTGCCATGGCTTAATAACATAGTATGTGTGCACATAAAATTATACTAACATGAGATGACCTAGGAAAGTTTATTTAAGAGCAAGTCTTAACATGCATCCTCATTATATCTTTTCTTAATTTGTCATTAGGCAAGAGAGTATTACATTGTATCCTCATGATGATTTCCATCATTTTATGATTGAGCACCAGAAGCAAATATGAGTTTATATGAATTTTTCCTATCATGCAAAGGACAAGGTACAATGATGTACTTAAGCCAAAATGCTAAACTTATCATGACATGCTCAAATGCATCATAACCATGTGTGATATGATGAAACATGTTAAATGAAGTGGTGTGCTCAAATTTGGTTAAGTTTTGTTTTACAAAATTGTTTCATTTCGACTCCATTTCAGGCTTACCGTGAAGCCTTCTTAATTAACCCAAAACTTAACTTTTCGCCATATAACGTGGGTAAACCATTTAGGGTCATGTGAAGTACATTCTTTAAGGATTCCTATGACATCCCCTCCGGGACACCCGGGAATCGGTACGAGAGGGACACTTGACGAAGCGAGTTACAACAATGCATCATTTCATACAAGCCGAATATATACATCATGGTATAATACAACCAGGTTTTCAAAATACAAACATTCGTGCAGCGGAAAATAAATCTTATTGAAGTTTAACATCCTACGAGTCTTGCAGCGGAACTTGTACTTTATACAACAAAAGACTACTACACGATCAACGTGATGCACTCGAGCCCTTCGTACATCACGGTCCTCCCTCTTCACGGTGCGGGGATCCGTTCCCATTGGAGGGAACCTCCCTCCGGACATTGCTCTTCTTCCGGGAAGCTACCATATAAGTCATGAAAGTACGACTCATTCCCTAGATAACGAACAAACCCTGAGTATTCTAATACTCAGCAAGACCGACTCGTCAACATGGCACGCTAAGGCCGACGCCTAGTGTCGGGGAAAAGATTAGCGCCGCCACGTGGCAGCGCCCGGACCTACCCGACGTAAGGTTAGCGCAACCACGTCATTTCCAGGGACCGGCCAATATTCGTGCGGACCGACCAGGAAACGACCCCAACGGATTACTCAAGGATGTCCGCCTCGCACGACCTTGACGCCCGGGTCGAGGGATTCCACCTCGCCCGACCTTGGTGTCCTGGTCGAAGAGCTCCGCCTCGCACGACCTTGGCATCCCTCGCACTCGACCTCGTAACTCGACCACCAACCGCATTCAATGCCAAATGCCCCGGCGCCCACGTGGGCTCGGGCCGGAATCATTGGAGAGAAGCCCGAGCCCATCCCTCCCGCTGCCACCTGCTCCCGTCGTGGCACGCCGATGGGACGTCCCGTTCCTGTTGAATGGCAGTGTGACATCCCATGTCACGATTTAAGGTTTAGCACGTAATCACTACCCTAATCACATCCCTAATCAAGTACTAAGGTTAATCACCCAACCAGGAAAAAGAAAAGAAGAAAAAAATAAAAAGAGAAAAGGGGAGAAAACCTAAACTAAACCCTAACCCTAACCACCCCTAAAGGAAATGCAAAAATTATAAAGACACCACCCCTAGATTTTTGCACCACTAGATTGCTCATGTAAAAAGAAGAATTTACAATATTTTTACCAAATTTTTGAACAAGGTTTTGAATGCCCAAAAATTCAAATTCTAATCTGAAACACTGTCGCTTGTGAATTTTGTATAAATTTTTGAAAACACTTTTAGAACTTCAAACTAAAAGATGGAAATTCGGAAACATCATCCTGAAGCTCTACATATTTTTGGTTTTATTTTTGGAGCAACAGAACTATGAATTTCATCCAAATTTCCGAACGACAGATTCAAATTTCAAAATTCGACCTCGGCTCATCGTTGCCCCTCGGGCAATGGCGGCCGGACCGCGGTCCGGCCGGCCTGGCCGCCGCCCCGGGCACTCTCCTGCCCCGTCCCATCCGCAGCTCCCTCCCTGAGCATCTCCCCAACCGTCCGTACCCGCGAACCAACAGGAGAGGACGGCATTGAAGCCGCGCGAACCTCCTCTCGCCGGCCGTGCGCCGCCCACCCTCGCCCCCTAGAAAACGGCACCAAGGCCCTAAACCCGTCGCCACCAATTATTGCCAGCCTCCCCACTTCTCACCGCGCCCCCGCCCTGCCTTCTTCCTCTCGGCAGCTCGCGCCGAGGCGAATTTGCCGCCACCGCCATTGCCGCCGCCGCGAGCTCCTCCGCCCGGGCAAGGTACCGCTCTCCCCTCCCGCGAGTGCGCAAGCACCCCTGCAATCTTCCCTCACGCCCTGGCTCTCCCTCGTGCAGCCACGCCCGCGAATTGGGAGGAACTTTCCCTCGCCGTCGCCGTCCGCCGCAGGCTCCACGCGCGCCGGCTTCCCTCGGGCTAGTCCCACCTCGCGCGACCCCACGCCGCTCTTCCTCTTCGCAAGGTGAAGCTCTCGGGCCTTGCCCCGCTTTCCCTCTCCCTCTGCCCTGGATGCGCGCCCCCACCGGAGCTCCTGCGGCGCCGCCGCCCGTCGCCGGCCGCCTCCGGCCACCGCCAAGCCTCGCGGTCCCCACCATGTGGTTCGCCACTTCGCGCACATCATTTTCGCCAAAACCCGGACCACGCGCCACCCCGTAACGCCGCCGCGAGCGAGCTCGCCGGCGCCGGCCGCCGCTCGCCGGAGCGCGCGCCGCCCTCTCGTTTAAAATTGTTCGATGGCAAATCCGTAAATAGATCCGAACTTCATTCAAGTTTGAAAAATTCATATCTCGCGTTTGAATCGTCCAAAAATTTCAAACTAAAATGTTTTGGAAACTAGAAGACCTGTACTTTCATAAGAGTAACATGAGCTGGTCAGATCTACATGTTTTAATATTTTTACAAAAATGACAAAAGTCAACCCGTGAAAACTTAACTAAGCCATAACTTTAAAAATATAAATCCAAATTAAATGCCACTTGGCCAAAGTCTTCACCCAGACACATATGAATTTTTGGCACTGGAAGATCTGCATTTCATTTCATATTTTTCAAGTTATTGCATTTCTTGCATTCTCTGTATTTAATTTTTAATTAAATCTGTATAAATTATTTTTGCATGAAACTTGGTAATTAATTTCCTTTTGGTACTGTGCATATGTAGAAAATCGCATGCTAAATTTTGAGCATGTTAAGTAATGATTTTTGCAAACCCTAAATCTAAATTCCTAAAAAGTTATTTTCAGCACATGCATAAATAGTTTTATGTCACTAAAAATCATGTTCATGCATGTTTATGTAATTTCCACTGTTCATTATGTCCTTTAGCACCTCATGGCAGGTTTAGTCAAAAGGTTTCATGTATTTCACGTATGTATGAATTTTGAAATCGAATTCCTATTTTAAAAGGAAATCGTCATCGCATGTGATGTTAAAACACATAAGCCTAGATTTCTTCGTTTTGTATTATAGAAACTTGCTAAGATATTAGTGCTAAACCTACACTAACCACAGCACTCATGTCTATGCCATCAAGTCATTACTCATTATATTAGTATGGTTATGCTTGTTCATGTAATTTGGGTCCCGTAAAAGAAAACAAGAGGCATGTTATGATTGCTAGGGTTTGAGCAAACAAACTTGTGATTAATGTGTTTATAGGCATCCTTACAAAACAGCACACATGCATTACTCTCATCATCGACCTTGTATTCATGTGACTTATGCATTGCATTTCATTCCTTAGGTGACGACGCCGAATTGATCCCACCGGAAGAAGCTATTGCCACGCTCAACGCTTGTGAGGCTAGTGCTAACTTCGATCACTCACAAGGCAAGCCCTGGTGCATTCCTATTATTTGAAATGTCTTTCTTTTATCACTATATTAAGGATGTTGAATGTGCATTTAAGTTTTAGGCATTGATTGGAAATCCACATGCATAAATTCCTATATGTCCTATGTCGCTTATGTGTCATATCCTCGTTAGAAGTGCTATGCTATGTTTTTGGAGTCAACGATAGATTTGGGGATCTCACTCATGGCTTATGACTAAATGTGAACATGATGAATTTGGTTAAAATTGAGAACACCCCATTGTGGCTCCGCGAACAAGTTTGAGTTGTGTACCACTTGCATACCTTTCTTATGGGGATTGGTAAACCTATGTAGCTTGTAAGTTGTAAAGTGAGCCGGATATCTCACCGACCCGCAGGTGATGTGTTTGGCACGGTGGTTGCATGGGTTGAGGACAGTTGGAGAGTACATGGGTTAAGCCTTGGGCGCGTTGTTGAACGGTCGCAAGGGGACGTGTACTCGGGGTCGGTGGCCCCGTGTTTTACTTTATGATGAACTCGCGAACGGTGGCCATACGTGTTCTTAAATGATGCGTATGTCGTGCATTTGGGTTCTTTCGTGCAGGATTAATAATTCGATAATTATCGCCGTTTCCTCTCGGTTAATGAGTACCACTTGATTCGAGCAGTTCGCAATGTGTAGTAATGGAAAGAGATTGAATAGCTTGCTGTTTTATATTGATATTAAATTGTATTGCAAACTCTTGTCTTGCTAGTATGCTCACTAAAGTTTCTTTATGCAACAACCCTATTAATTTGGCTAAGTAATAAATTTGCCAACCTAATTAGCATAGGTGCTATTTATGCAAAAGGCCAAGTTAAACCGGTCAAGCCCCATGCATCTAGGAGTCGGTCTTAGATGACCAATTTGACGGGTAAGACTTGCGGAGTATGTTAGATACTCAGTGCTTTGCCACTACATGTTGATTTACAGGTTTCTCGCAAGCCGGTTTTTGTGTTTGTTGTGGTAAGGTGGTTTGGGATGGAGAAGAGCCCAAAGAGTGGATCATTGAATGGGTCCCTAGCTCTCCGACCCATGATGAGTGAGCCATGGCCTAGGCCGGCATGGTTCATTTAAGTTATCTATGTATCGTCGAGTTATGTATTTCGCTTCCGCACTTTAAATTCGAACAAAGATCATGGTTATGTAAGACTTAATTTCGAACCTAATGTATCTTTTATTCGAACTCCATGTTGTAATCAAGACTTAATTATGTAACCTTGCAAATCGTGTATGTTTGTTAATGTGATGCTATGTATGGTTGCTTCGTCAATCATCTCCCAAGGCGATCCGTACCACACTTAACTATCTTTCGAGATAGGGGTGTGACACGTGGTATCGTAGCCGACTTGGGATTTGCGTCACGTTAACACTCATTCTAAAAATCTTAAAACCCGTTTTGAGTCACGGTGAGGTACGAATCTAGATAGAAAGGCCAATATAAGGACTATATAGAATGGTGGCAAAACTAACCCCGTGTTATGATTGTTAAATATTTTGCAACTACGGCTTGAGCAAAGGTATGTGATTGAGTGTTGTCAATTTTCGCATGATATTATTGGTGTGACTCGAATACACTCTTATTCGAGAGCTCTCCATGTGAGGCGAGGTGACATGGATTTATTTTTGGCTTGTTTCTTTTGATTTTGATGTAATATTTCTAGAATCCATCTCTTGCAGGTACATAACAACGCTTTAGTTCGTATAGTATCGTGTGAGAGGTGTGTGTGCCACCGATGCGCTTGTCCGATACTCGTATCGGCGGGCGCGGTCTTTTAATTTTGTGAGGACGTACGGAACGACATATTGAGCATCCAATCATCCTTGCATATCATGTCATCATGTCAAACATATGCATGTAAACTTATCTAAATGAAATCATCCCGAAAAATGGGACACATAGCTTCATTCTCACAAAAGTTTGAAAACGGGAAACCAAAAACGTGGCAGATTTCTTAACTTCCATGAAAATGAGCATAACTTCCAAGTTACTTATCCAAATAAGGAAAATAAGGACTTTCTGGAAAGCTTGTATTATGCACTACAACAATCTCCTAATCTCAGGTCTTGTAAAAATCTGGAACGTAGCTAGAATTGCCCATTACAGAGAGCTGTTCTGGAATTCCAGAATGTGCTCCGGTTCTGTCCCTGTCGTAGATCATGCATAACTTTCAAACGACAAGTCGGATTGAGCTGTTCTAGGATGCGTTGGAAAGCTTAAGAAATTGTCTAAAACTTTCGTAACAAAATAAAAGTTTGATTCAGTACAGAAACAGGGGTAATTATCGAGTTTCTGTAGCGTGTCAATTCTGACCAAAAATCTGGAACCGTGTTAGGATTGTGCGAAAAGTTTTGTTGCATTCTTTTGCTAAGTTGGTGCCATTCCATCGTTCATGCTCTACTTATTTAGCATGTTTTGTTGTTGGATATTGAGTTTTGACTTGTGTTTCAAAATTCTCCGACAGATGGCCCCCGGCAAGCTCATGTTGGACCGTGAGAACCTCGCGAGGCGGGTGCTCGAGTTGGAGCAGGAGCGTGCTGCCCTGCAGGCCACCCTCGCCACCCGCGACGCCGAGCTTACCACCCGCGACGCCGAGCTCGCCGCTCGCGCCGCCGAGCTTGCTGCCCGCACCGCCGAGCTGGCCGAGCGCACTACCGAGGTGGACACCCTCCGTACGCAGCTCGAGTATAGCGAGACGGAGCGTTGGAACTTCTTCGAGCAGCTCCACGACGCCCACCTTGCCCTTGAGGGCGATGGAGCCGCCGCTCTGCAGGCCACGCTCAATGAGCGTGATGCCCAGCTCACCGCCGCGAATGAGGAGAACTACGTCCTCTCCGGCCAGGTGGATGCCCTTCTCGAGGAGAAGGATGAGTTGGAGGTTACTCTCCCGGAGACTCAGTGGCGCTAGGGATGCTTTGGAGGGAGACCTCCGTAACGCCCGAGTGACCATAGCGCATAACAACGCTACCATTGAGCATCTCCATGCCGTCAACAACGCCCTGCACGCCATCCTTAATGGCGGACCTCCCGAGCCACTTGAGATCATCCCACCCGAGGAGGATGTGGAGATGAGTGATGGCGAGGATGCTTCCGACGTCGAGGACGGAGCACCACCCTCTCCCATGAGGGATGACGCCGACTACTACGGCGATGACGACGAGTAGTTGTCACGACCGGTGGTCGTAGCTCTATGTGTGTAGGATTTGTAATCTCGTGAGGCATGTAACCGTGTTGGAAACGATCCGCGTGTTGTTAATTAAGCTCTCCGAGATTTGTGTTTGTTTGTGGGTCACATGTGATGTAACCTAAGACCGTGTTGTATCGGATTCGTGGTTTCCCGTGTATCAAAAATTTCTATCATGTTGCTACTATGTTAGAATCTATGGAATATGTGTGTTGCCAATGCATTATGCTTATTTCATCAATATTTTCTTCGTACATGCAATCTGAAATTTTTGGTCCATTATGCCCAATGTCATGTTTTCTTGCTATTTTAGCTCTTGGTTTAATGAGCTAACGTGAGAAAAAATTTTCATGCGTGATGGATGGTGAATACCCGCCGTGGTGAAGCTTTCGGAAGTGGTCATGGTGCGAGGGAAGAACAACTCCCTAACCCTCCACCTCTCACGCCGTTGGAACAACTCGTGTCCAACCAAAACGAGATGTTCCGCTTGTTCTTTGCAAGTCAAACCAACCAAGGACAAGGCCAAGGACCGCCACCCCAAGGGCCGAGGAATTCCACCTATGCCGACTTTTGGGCCACTCAACCGCCCAAGTTTGGTGAAGCTACTACCGATCCGTTGGAGGCGGATAATTTCCTCCGCATCATTGAGTCGAAGTTTGCTCTCCTCAATTGCACATCGGAGCAAAAGGTTCTCTTTGCGGCTCAACAACTTCGTGGCTCCGCTAGTGCATGGTGGGCAAGTTTCACCGCCGCACTTCCCGCCGGTACTCAAGTGAATTGGCCGGACTTTTGCGCCGCGCTTCGCGCGCATCACATTCCCGCCGGTCTCATGAAGCGCAAGTTGCAAGAGTTTCTCAGCTTGAAGCAAGGCACGGAACCGTGCAAGAGTATGCACGGAAGTTTAACTACTTGGCCCAATATGCATCCTATCATGCCGACACGGATGATAAGAAGAAGGATTGCTTTCGTTCGGGGCTAAGCCCAAAGTTACAAGATCGCTTGGCTCAAGTCACTACCGGCACGTTCAACGACTTGATGAGTGCCGCAATCGTGCAAGAAGATGCTATCCGTGCTCACCAAGAGGACAAGAAGAGGAAGCGTGCCGTAGGAAATCCATCCGGCTCCGCTCCGCCCAAGTACAAGCTAGCTATCACTTCCCCGACCGGACGAAGTTTCGGGCCGCATTGCCGCCGACGGGGGCTCACGCCGCTTGTGCCGCAGCAACACCACCACTCCCACGGTGGAAATCAGCAGCATACCACCTCGTTCCGCCCTCCACAGCAGCAATACCAAGGTGCTAGGCCCGGTCCTCAAGGTCCGTGCTTTAATTGTGGACGTCCGGGTCATTTTGCAAAGGATTGCCGTGTCCCGACACGCAACCCGGCAACAACAACAACAACAACAACAATGGTTCCTGAAGCGGCAACAACAACCAAAACCGCAATGGGAATAATGGGAATGGGGATCGCAATCCATCCTCCACTCCAAATGCTAAGAATGGCCGAGTCAACTATACCACGGCCGAAGAGATTCAAGCGGGAGAACCGGTACTTTCGGGTATGTTTCCGGTGAACGACCACTCCACTTTGGTTCTTTTTGATTCGGGTGCAACTCATGATTTCATTAGTCAAGCATGTGCAAAAACCCTACAACTCACCCCCACCGTTTTGGATATTCCCTATATCATCACGTCACCCGGTGGAAAAATAAAAACAAACCTAGAGTTGAGGCAAGTTCCACTAAACCTAGAAAGAAAAATATACCCCTCTTCTCTCATAGTTTTGTGTGGGCAAGGAATAGATATAATTCTAGGTATGAGATGGATGAAACTCCATAGAGCCGTTTTACACATCGATTCCCGTGAAGTTCACCTAAACTCCCCACTCCATGGTTCATCTATTCTCCGATTGTCCCATCCAAAATTCTCCACTTCAAAAATCTACCATCTTGAGGGAAAAAGGATTGAGGATATTCCCGTGGTATGTGAGTTTCCCGATGTTTTTCCGGATGACTTACCGGCATGCCACCCGATCGAGATGTCGAGTTTAAAATCGAGCTCCAACCCAGCACGGCACCAATTTCCCGTAGGCCGTACAAGATGGCTCCTAATGAGCTAGCAATCTTAAAAGAGCAATTGGGTGAGCTTATGGATAAAGGATATATTCGCCCTAGTTCATCTCCGTGGGGATGTCCCGCTCTCTTTGTGAAGAAGAAAGACAAGACGCTACGTCTATGTGTGGATTATCGCCCTCTCAATGCGGTAACTATCAAAAATAAATACCCGCTCCCTCGGATTGATATTCTTTTTGATCAATTAGTTGGTGCTAAGGTTTTCTCGAAAATTGATCTCCGATCCGGTTACCATCAAATCAAGATCCGAGCCGAAGATATTCCCAAAACCGCATTCTCTACGCGGTATGGCCTCTTTGAGTATCTCGTCATGTCTTTTGGGCTCACAAATGCCCCGGCTCATTTTATGTACTTGATGAATTCGGTATTTATACCCGAGTTGGATAAGTTTGTCGTGGTCTTCATTGACGACATTCTTATTTATTCGAAGTCCGAAGAAGAGCATGCCGAACACCTTCGCATTGTTCTCCAACGGCTTCGTGATCATCAATTGTATGCCAAGTTTAGCAAATGTGAATTTTGGTTGAAGCAAGTGCCTTTCTTGGGTCACATTATTTCCGCGGAAGGTGTCGCCGTCGACCCAAGTAAAGTGGGTGAAGTGCTTACTTGGAAATCCCCAAGGTCGGTGAGACAAATCCGAAGTTTTCTAGGTCTTGCCGGCTATTATCGGAAATTCATTCCCAATTTTTCAAGCATAGCCAAGCCTATGACAAAATTGTTGGAGAAAGATGCTAAGTTTAAATGGAGCCGTGAATGTGAAGAAGCCTTCCAAACTCTCAAGAAGCATTTGACATCCGCCCCGGTGTTAGCACAAGCCGACATCACCAAGCCGTTTGACGTGTATTGTGATGCATCCGGCACCGGTCTAGGATGTGTGCTAATGCAAGAAGGTCGTGTCATTGCTTATGCTTCTCGTCAACTTCGCAAGCATGAACAACACTACCCTACCCATGATTTGGAACTAGCCTCGGTTGTCCTTGCTTTGAAAACTTGGAGGCATTATCTACTTGGAAATCTTGTCAATCTTTACACCGATCATAAGAGTCTCAAATATATCTTCACCCAACAAGAGTTGAATATGAGGCAACGTAGATGGTTGGAACTAATCAAGGATTATGAGTTGGAAATCCATTATCATCCGGTAAAGCGAATGTGGTTGCCGACGCTTTGAGTCGCAAGGATCAATGCAATCATATTACCGGTTGTTCTATGGAAAACTCGGAAATTTTAGATTCTAGCGAACCGAGTCTTCGAGTCATTCCCTATGGTTCACTATATAATCTAGCTCTCATTCCTACCCTTCGTGAGGAAATTATTGAGGCGCAAAAGAAGGACGAAGGTATGGAATTTATTCGGCAAAAGATTGAGAAAGATGAAGCTACATGTTTCCGACAAGATGACAATGGTGTATTATGGTTCAACCAACGTCTCGTTGTTCCGAAGGATATGGAATTACGGAAGAAAATAATGGATGAGGCACATTTGTCTAAATATTCCATACACCCCGGTAGCAACAAGATGTATCGCGGCCTAAGAGAAAAGTTTTGGTGGACACGCATGAAGCGTGAGATTGCACGGTATGTGGCCGAGTGTGATACTTGCCAACGAGTGAAAGCCGACCACTTGAGAAAGGCCGGATTATTGAACCCATTGAAGATTCCCGTTTGGAAGTGGGAGGACATTGCTATGGATTTTATCGTTGGATTGCCTCTCACATCACGAAGCACGATTCAATTTGGGTTATTGTGGATAGATTAACTAAGTCCGCACATTTCATTCCCGTCCATACCACCTACAATACCAAGAAGTATGCCGAGCTATACATCTCAAGAGTGTTATGTTTGCATGGAGTACCTAAAACTATTGTTTCCGATCGAGGTCCGCAATTTGTATCTCGCTTTTGGGAGCTATTGCATTCTTGTCTTGGTACCACCCTCATTAGAAGCTCCGCATATCACCCTCAAACGGATGGACAAACCGAAAGATTGAATCAATATTTGGAGGATATCTTGAGAGCATGTGCTATGGAAAATAGAGGAAATTGGGATGATTGTCTTCCATTCGCCGAATTCTCGTACAACAATAGCTATCAAGAGAGTTTGGGAATGTCACCGTTTAAAGCGTTGTATGGTCACTCTTGTCGTACACCCTTGAATTGGTCGGAAGCGGGAGAGAGAACTAACTTTGGTCTCGATATTGTCACTCAAGCCGAAGAAAAAGTTCGACAAATTCAAGCCAACATGAAAGCCGCACAATCTCGTCAAGTGAGTTACGCTAACAAGAGGAGACGCCCGTTGGAATTTGAGAAGGGAGATCATGTTTATCTTCGTGTCTCCCGAATAAAGGCGTGTCTCGGTTTGGAATTAAAGGAAAGCTAGCACCCCGCTATATCGGACCCTATCCGATTGTGGAAAAGCATAGCGCGGTTGCTTACCGATTGCAACTACCGGAAAGCCTTGCTCAAGTGCACAATGTGTTCCACGTATCTCAACTCAAGAAATGCTTGAAGCCTCCGATAGATGTGGTCATTTCCGACACCAATCAACTAGAAGAAGATCTCTCCTACCCCGAATACCCCGTCCGGATTATTGATCAAAACGACCGAGTAACTCGCAATCGCACCATCACCTTCTATAAAGTGCAATGGAGTAACCACACCGAAGAAGAAGCAACTTGGGAACAAGAGGGTTTTCTAGAGAAGAATTTTCCCGAGTTCCTCGCGTCACACAAATCGGTAAATTTTCGCACTCCCTCTCCTTAATTCGTTGCGATTCTCGGGACGAAAATTTCTTTAAGGGGGAGGGCTATGACATCCCATGTCACGATTTAAGGTTTAGCACGTAATCACTACCCTAATCACATCCCTAATCAAGTACTAAGGTTAATCACCCAACCAGGAAAAAGAAAAGAAGAAAAAAATAAAAAGAGAAAAGGGGAGAAAACCTAAACTAAACCCTAACCCTAACCACCCCTAAAGGAAATGCAAAAATTATAAAGACACCACCCCTAGATTTTTGCACCACTGGATTGCTCATGTAAAAAGAAGAATTTACAATATTTTTACCAAATTTTTGAACAAGGTTTTGAATGCCCAAAAATTCAAATTCAAATCTGAAACACTGTCGCTTGTGAATTTTGTATAAATTTTTGAAAACACTTTTAGAACTTCAAACTAAAAGATGGAAATTCGGGCACATCATCCTGAAGCTCTACATATTTTTGGTTTTATTTTTGGAGCAACAGAACTATGAATTTCATCCAAGTTTCCGAACGACAGATTCAAATTTCAAAATTCGACCTCAGCCATCGTTGCCCCCGGGCAATGGCGGCCGGACCGCGGTCCGGCCGGCCTGGCCGCCGCCCGGGCACTCTCCTGCCCCGTCCCATCCGCAGCTCCCTCCCCGAGCATCTCCCCAACCGTCCGTACCCGCGAACCAACAGGAGAGGCCGGCATTGAAGCCGCGCGAACCTCCCCGCCGGCCGTGCGCCGCCCACCCTCGCCCCCTAGAAAACGGCACCAAGGCCCTAAACCCATCGCCACCAATTATTGCCAGCCTCCCCACTCCTCACCGCGCCCCCGCCCTGCCTTCTTCCTCTCGGCAGCTCGCGCCGGAGGCGAACTTGCCGCCACCGCCATTGCCGCCGCCGCGAGCTCCTCCGCCCGGGCAAGGTACCGCTCTCCCCTCCCGCGAGTGCGCAAGCACCCCTGCAATCTTCCCTCACGCCCTGGCTCTCCCTCGTGCAGCCACGCCCGCGAATTGGGAGGAACTTTCCCTCGCCGTCGCCGTCCGCCGCAGCTCCACGGCGCCGGCTTCCCTCGGGCTAGTCCCACCTCGACCCCACGCCGCTCTTCCTCTTTGCAAGGTGAAGCTCTCGGGCCTTGCCCCGCTTTCCCTCTCCCTCTGCCCTGGATGCGCGCCCCACATGAGCTGGTCGGATCTACATGTTTTCATATTTTTACAAAAATGACAAAAGTCAACCCCCGAAAACTTAACTAAGCCATAACTTTAAAAATATAAATCCAAATTAAATGCCACTTGGCCAAAGTCTTCACCCAGACACATATGAATTTTTGGCACTGGAAGATCTGCATTTCATTTCATATTTTTCAAGTTATTGCATTTCTTGCATTCTCTATATTTAATTTTTAATTAAATCTGTATAAATTATTTTTGCATGAAACTTGGTAATTAATTTCCTTTTGGTACTGTGCATATGTAGAAAATCCCATGTTAAATTTTGAGCATGTTAAGTAATGATTTTTGCAAACCCTAGATCTAAATTCCTAAAAAGTTATTTTCAGCACATGCATAAATAGTTTTATGTCACTAAAAATCATGTTCATGCATGTTTATGTAATTTCCACTGTTCATTATGTCCTTTAGCACCTCATGGCAGGTTTAGTCAAAAGGTTTCATGTATTTCACGTATGTATGAATTTTGAAATCGAATTCCTATTTTAAAAGGAAATCGTCATCGCATGTGATGTTAAAACACATAAGCCTAGATTTCTTCGTTTTGTATTATAGAAACTTGCTAAGATATTAGTGCTAAACCTACACTAACCACAGCACTCATGTCTATGCCATCAAGTCATTACTCATTATATTAGTATGGTTATGCTTGTTCATGTAATTTGGGTCCCGTAAAAGAAAACAAGAGGCATGTTATGATTGCTAGGGTTTGAGCAAACAAACTTGTGATTAATGTGTTCATAGGCATCCTTACAAAACAGCACACATGCATTACTCTCATCATCGACCTTGTATTCATGTGACTTATGCATTGCATTTCATTCCTTAGGTGACGACGCCGAATTGATCCCGCCGGAAGAAGCTATTGCCTCGCTCAACGCTTGTGAGGCTAGTGCTAACTTCGATCACTCTCAAGGCAAGCCCCGGTGCATTCCTATTATTTGAAATGTCTTTCTTTTATCACTATATTAAGGATGATGAATGTGCATTTAAGTTTTAGGCATTGATTGGAAATCCACATGCATAAATTCCTATATGTCCTATGTCGCTTATGTGTCATATCCTCGTTAGAAGTGCTATGCTATGTTTTTGGAGTCAACGATAGATTTGGGGATCTCACTCATGGCTTATGACTAAATGTGAACATGATGAATTTGGTTAAAATTGAGAACACCCCATTGTGGCTCCGCGAACAAGTTTGAGTTGTGTACCACTTGCATACCTTTCTTATGGGGATTGGTAAACCTATGTAGCTTGTAAGTTGTAAAGTGAGCCGGATATCTCACCGACCCCGAGGTGATGTGTTTGGCACGGTGGTTGCATGGGTTGAGGACCGTTGGAGAGTACATGGGTTAAGCCTTGGGCGCGTTGTTGAACGGTCGCAAGGGGACGTGTACTCGGGTCGGTGGCCCCGTGTTTTACTTTATGATGAACTCGCGAACGGTGGCCATACGTGTTCTTAAATGATGCGTATGTCGTGCATTTGGGTTCTTTCCTGCAGGATTAATAATTCGATAATTATCGCCGTTTCCTCTCGGTTAATGAGTACCACTTGATTCGAGCAGTTCGCAATGTGTAGTAATGGAAAGAGATTGAATAGCTTGCTGTTTTATATTGATATTAAATTGTATTGCAAACTCTTATCTTGCTAGTATGCTCACTAAAGTTTCTTTATGCAACAACCCTGTTAATTTGGCTAAGTAATAAATTTGCCAACCTAATTAGCATAGGTGCTATTTATGCAAAAGGCTAAGTTAAACCGGTCAAGCCCCATGCATCTAGGAGTCGGTCTTAGATGACCAATTTGACGGGTAAGACTTGCGGAGTATGTTAGATACTCGGGCTTTGCCACTACATGTTGATTTACAGAGTTTCTCGCAAGCCGGTTTTTGTGATTGTTGTGGTAAGGTGGTTTGGGATGGAGAAGAGCCCAAAGAGTGGACCATTGAATGGGTCCCTAGCTCTCGGACCCATGATGAGTGAGCCATGGCCTAGGCCGGCATGGTTCATTTAAGTTATCTATGTATCGTCGAGTTATGTATTTCGCTTCCGCACTTTAAATTCGAACAAAGATCATGGTTATGTAAGACTTAATTTCGAACCTAATGTATCTTTTATTCGAACTCCATGTTGTAATCAAGACTTAATTATGTAACCTTGCAAATCGTGTATGTTTGTTAATGTGATGCTATGTATGGTTGCTTCGTCAATCATCTCCCAAGGCGATCCGTACCACACTTAACTATCTTTCGAGATAGGGGTGTGACGAGCAGGAGTTGGCGTGGACCGCGGGTTCCGGGAGGAGTCATCTGTCCGATAATGTACGGACGTACAATTCTCCGACACACCCGACGAACAGGTGTAGCTCAAGGTCGAGCTCGAGCAAGCGCCCCGTCCCGCACGACTTCTCCCTCCAAGCTCGACTAGGGAAAGCAATCACTCCCGTACCTCGGCCATATCCAAAGCATCATCGCGACCGACACGGAAGGACAGGTATGGTATGTCTAAATCCAACTACCCCGTGAACGAGCACCACCCGTGGCTCCCCTCGATTGCGGAACACTCTACCCCGACGCCCGTTGCTACGGTGTAACAACCCTAAATAATAAACGTGCATTTCATGTCATTTATCATCATGTCATCATGTGCATTTGGAAAATATTTAACTTTTTTGTGTTAAGAAGTGCACATAAAATAATAAAGTTAACCTAAGTTAAATTAAAATCTTAAAAGAAGAATTTAAATAAAAGCAAATTATGGTGTTTAACATTTTCTATTGATTAAACACAAAAATAAACAATTTCTAAAGTTGCTACCAATTTATTTTATTTTGTAAAAATGTCTACAAGAAATAATGAAAGTTTATCTTTTTAATTTAAACATGAAATTTTAATCTGAAAAATATTTGGAATTGGAACATGAACCTAAAAAGAAAAGTGCTTAAAATGTTTTCTTTTCCATTCCTGTATTTTTCGTAAAATTTTTCGGGTGCTAGAAATACGATTTTCAATTAAACTAAAACCCGAGGGGTTTTATGTAAAAATACCGGACTCGGCCAATCCCCATCTTCTTTCTTCCTCCTCTCTCGCACCGACTCACCCCACCGCCTCTCCGGCCGGACCGCGCCGGCAGCTCTTGGTCGCGTGCCCTCCCTCTCCCACGCCACGCGGGGCTCCCCTCAACGCCTTACCCTCGCCCCGTGGGGATAAAACCCGACCTCGCTCCCCTCCTCTTCTTCTCCGGGTCTCTCTCTCGTCAAACACCACCGTCCGCCCTTTTCCGTTTCTCCGCCGCCGGGCCAACTCCGGCCGGTCCCCGATGAGCCACCACCCCCAAACGGTGCGCCCTTCTCTCCCGAAGCTCACCACGGCGTCCAATTCGATTCCCCTGCACTAGAGCTCAAGAACGAAGCAATCCTCTCAAGTGCCGTCGCCACGGTCATCCGCCGCCCCGTCTCGAAATTCGCCACCCATGGTTAGTCTTTTTGCCCACTCTCTCTTCCCATGTGTGCGCACACGAGCTCCTCTAGTGCCGGTTGGGGCTCACGTTGCGAATCTCACCACGGACCACCGGCGATTTCACTATTTTCTCCAATTCCGGCCGCCACCTCCGCGCCTCACCGTTGAGCTCCCTTTTCCGGCCATTCCGAGGGCGCGTAACCCACTTGCCGCTCTTGCTCATGCTCCCGTGAAGCTCCGGGAGCAAGCCGCTTGTCATTTGGTGCAACAAGGAGAGCTCTAGCCGCCGCCGACGGTCCCTCCTCGCTCGCCTCTCGCCGCCGGCATCCTTCCCGGTCACCACGGCCGCCGTGGACCCCACCGCGCGTGTCCCCGTGTCGCGTGGAGTCTTCCGGGTCAAACAACCCACTCCCCATCCCCCTTCCGCACTCTCCGTGCAGACCACCGCCATGCTCCGGCCACCGCGGCCATGGCCGCCGCGCTTGGCGCGGCTGGGCCGCGCATGGGCCGGTGGCCCTGGGTGGCTGCTGGGCTACCTCGGCACCGGATGGGCCTGGCCATTTCGGCCCGGAGACTCATTGTTCATTTTGCGAATTTAATCATTTCCAGAATTTGTTTCAAACTTCAAATATTTGTATAAAATTCAGGAAAAATCAGAAAAATGTCAAACAAAGTTCTTTGGATTCATAAAATTATTCTCTATTTAGTTATGAATTCAAATACCTATTTTGAGAAATTATAATTTCATAGTTTAATTAAGTCCTTTTCTTTAGTTAAAATAGCTTGTTATTTTATGCTAATTATTATTTAATTTTGAAAAATAAATTTCTTTAAAAATTAGAGATACTGCAGACGAAAGTTTTTGTTAAGTTAGTTTGCCAAAATTAAACATAAACACCGTCATTTTATGTGATCCCAAATTAATAGCTTAAGTGTTATCACATGTTGTTAAGCATTTATAATTGTGTTTTAAAGCATGATTATTTATTAATGAATGAACGTGATTAATTATTAAGTAATGAACATGATTAATGTTTAATTATTAATTAATGACCATGATTAAGCAATAATTAACGAGCATGATTAATTGTTAATTGTTAGTTGATAATTACTCGAACATAATGAATCGATAATTGTTGGTTAATGAACATAATTAACAAAACCTTTGCATGATCATATCATCTTCATTCATGCATGCATGGTTGTGATGCGCGGCGTATTGTTGGTCGACCTAGGTTCCGAGGTGATCGAGGTTCCGTCCGAGACCGAGAAAGGAGACGGAAGCTTCGAAGTCGACCAGACACATCAAGGAAGCTAACCCCGACTCGAATCAAGGCAAGCCCCGGTGCATCCCACCTATGTTTTTAAAGTCTTTTCTTTTATCACCGTTAATGCGTCGTGATTGTGCATTAGGTTATAGGAATTGCTTGACACTCTAGATGCATGAGTAGGATTCCTATGTTATATGTTTATCCCATGTTGGTTTGTATCTCGATAGTTGCTACGCTTAATTTATAGGGCTACGATAGAAGTCGAGTGGTGATGAGCACACTCGCG
>JAUNZO010000293.1:0-23452 GCA_031894775.1 Chloris gayana | reverse complement strand
GATCGTGGGTAACGCACCTCCCAGGTACTAAAATTTCATATTAACCGTGCTCGGCTGAGTGCCTTATGGCGTTTTTTTTATAACTAGTGCCTTGTGGCGTTGAATCCACCTCCCAGAGGATGGGCACAAAGCAAATCGGCTCAATTTGCAACGGACTTGGCGCCCACAAAGAAACAGAGGCGTGAATGGGAGAGAACGGGGAACATGCCTTTAGCTGATCTAGCCTCTTTTTCTTTTCATGGAATTGTTAGAGCGGAAGAAGCTGACAAATTTGGCTGCTTGGATCGAGTGTTTCCGATTGTTGTGGAGCGGTTATTAGAAAAAGGTTTTGAGACAAAGGGTCTGTTTGGAATGTATAGTTTTGTTTGGAACAAAGGAATAAAAAATACAGAAATAGGAAAAAGCGTACAATAAAGAAAACACAATGAGAAACATGATACAACCATAGGAATTCAAAAGAGGAATTAAGAACTTGGTTGTGTTTGGGACGAAGGAATACAAACACCGGAAAAAATATTTGTCGGTGTTCGAACCACCGGCGGTAGAATTTGTCCCGAGGGTTGCGCGTTTTAGGTCGGATGGTACACAAGGGAAGACACGAAAGATTTAGGCTGGTTCGGGAAAGCTCCCTACGTCCAGCGGGGGTGGTGTCGCGGCGTCGTGTTCCTTGCGTCAAGTGAAAAACGAAGTACGAAGTGGAGGGAGAGGAGCGTGCTCCAAGTCCCGTGCGAAAATGAGCCTGTCGGGGGTGTGTGCTAGATTCGCATATGATGTGTCCGTGTCCGTGTGAGAGAGACTCGGACCCCTTTATAGTTGCAGGGGTGGAGCTCAAGTTACAGGAGAGAGGGAAGGGGATGGACAGTCGCGGGGTCGGTCGAGATCCCGTGCCGTCCCGTCGGTCTTCTTCCCGCGCGTACTTGAGTGGGTTGACTGGGCGGTCGCGTCGCTCCTGTAGCTGGCTTCATCGGGATGGAGTATTCCGCGTTCGGCCGAGCCACGGGCGGCGTCGTCGCAGAGTGGTTAGATTAGACAGGTCATACCCGTCCTTTTACGTCGGGCGCAATGATGGCCTGGTCACGGTCGAGGTCGGGACGCAGCTCGTTCGGACCTTGAGCCCGTAGGCGAAGGTCGTGCGAGGCGGGGCGTAACTCGAGCTCGGCCTCGAGTTACACCTGTTCGACGGGTGTGACGGGGGCCATACAGCCGCACGCTAGCGGATAATGGCTTCCTCCGGAGACTTCGGTCCACGCCAACTCTTGTCGGGCGACAGGAGCGGTGCGGGGACGGCACGTCCCGTCGGCGTGGCCCGACGGGAGCAGGTGGTGGCAGGATGGATAGGGTTCGGACCTCCCGCCAATGATTTCCGAGTAACGCCCACGTGGACGCCAAGGTGGTTGGGAGTTAATGCGGTTGGTGGTCGAGTTGCGAGGTCGCGCCCGAAGGTCGAGCGCGGAGCTTGATCGGGGAGGTCGAGTGGGCAAGGTCATGCAGGACGGAACCCTTCGAGTAAGGCGGCCAAGGTCGTGCGAGGCGGACCTCCTCGAGTAAGACCGGCGAGGTCGAGTTCGTCATCTGCTGACCTGTCATCCGGCTAGATTGTACGGGTATGGGCCAGCTTCTTCTGCTGACGTGGTTTTGCTAATCCCTTGTTAAGTAGGCCCTGTTGTTGCCACGTAGCGACGTTAATCTTTCTCCCCGATAATATTACTCTAACTAAATAAATTATTTAGTAGCTAAATTAGAGATGCAAGTGGGTTTGCCAGCGAACTCATCTAGTACAATTTTTTTACTCGTAATTCACAAAAACCAGCGAAATATACACTAGATGTGGGTTCCTGTAGCTTGTGCGGTCTATTTAGATAGTCATCTATATGCTGTTAATATAGTTTCGTTAATATATTATTGGGTTGAAAACTATACAAAATTTATTAATGCTTTGAAATTAATTATTTACATAACATCTTTTTAAAAGGTGAAAATTTATATATGGCACCGAACGGAATCGAACCTCTTCATTGGGATAAATTGGTGTGCCGTGTCAATAGTGAATCGAACCTCTTTATTGGGATAAATTGGTGTGCCGTGCCGATAGCGAATGGACGGGTGTTACTGTGACTCCTAATCACCACCACTCTCATCCGCCCCCAACATGGCCGAAGTGAAACAAAATGTAGTCTACTATTGTTGTTGGCATGCAATTAAAGATTATATTCTCTTACATAGTAGTTAAGGATAAAAACGTTGAAATGCTCTAACTTGAAACGTTGAAAAAATAGAACCTCCATAAGCACATGCTGATCATTATTCATATTCATCATGGTGAAGTATTATAGCAGAAGAATCGTAAGTGTTGGGCACATGTGGAGGAATTGGAGGGAAAGAGATTTGCCTCCCTATATCTGCTTTGGCTCCCTTTTTCTTTATATGTTACGATTGATATAATTGCATAAATTACCTCATATGTCATTTGGCGTTTGAGATTCTCACCTATAAATTAATTTTCTACAAATAACCACCCATCCTTTTTTTTTTGCAAAATCACCCCAATTTACACATGTTTTATTTGTTCAAATATTTTAAAACCCCAAGCCCTTTTGTTCATTTCGATCTGCCAATGGTGCAATTATCAAACTTTCTAAAATTTTAGAGCTATAATCTTCTCATTTTTCGAAGAAATGTGCAACAAAAGATGCAATTAGAGTTTGAGTGGGTATCCCTTAAAGTTTGAGATTTGAAAACATTTTCACAAAAATAAGATGAAGTAGACTCATTTAAAAACTTTAATAATGTTAAAAATATTTAACTTACCTTTTTTAAATCTATATCACAAAAACATATGGAATCAATTAAACACATGTCAACCGGGTGATTTTTGTAACAAAATACGATAAGGGATAGTTATTTACAACAAGCATACTTACGGGTGGGAATCTTAAACTCCAAACATCATATGGAATTGTTTATGCAACTAACCGTTTACTTTGTTTTTGAGGTACCGTAATAACAAGCCCAGTAAGAAAAAATAAAGGGATTATTCATGCACATTCAGTACGTATATGCATACCTGATACCTCTCACTAGGAAAAAAAATTCTGTCGAAGGGATGTGAACTTATGCGGGAACAGGATCATGGTTCGCAACAGGTCAACAGGAAACGTGAGTAAACAACCTTCAGCTTCTTATTTGTGCATTGTACATTGCATGTATTATACGAAAAGATACTCCAATGATGAGGCTAAATTGACTCCACTAACTTCGCTTTCAAAAACATGTGGCAGATGTCATTTGGTGGTTATCCCTCGTTTCTTTTTGAAAGAACCTATCGAGAGGAACACAATGAAAACAGCCAAAGAATAACTAATTAAGTTCAAGTCTGTATCCGTTCTTGATGAGATTGTTTTATATTTGTCTCTTGCTCTGTTTTGGATAACCAAACCATGTCCTCTGAAACATTTTCCCTCCAGCTACTTATGTTTAAGCAAAGGGCCATTCCGTAGGTCCTTCGACAAAAGCACTGTAGCGCCATATTTGATTTGTACAATATACTTGTCAACCAGTTTGACAATGTTACACCCTCCAGAAGGAACCTTTTAAACTCTCATTCCCAGCATGTGCCATTATCACAGGAATTAATTATATCCCAGGGCAAACGAACTCATAGGAAATAGAAGCTCATGCATTTTGAAACGAGACCAGCCCTTTGATGTGAAACGAGACCTTATAAAAAGCCCTTTGAAACAGGATGTGTTCGTTTTTTGGGTCTAAACTTTATAGTGTCACATCAAAAAGGATACTACTATTTAGGAGTACTAAATAAAGTTTAATTATAAAATAAGTTATAGCCCTTAGACTAATTTATGAGACAAATCTAATGAGGTTAATTAAGTCGTGATTAGAAGACGGTTACTGTAGCATCACTTTAGTAAAACATAGATTAATTAAGCTCATTAGATTCATCTAAAAAAATTAGCACCAATCTGTCAAAAGGATTTGTCATTAAATTATTCGAAATATTCATAAATAGTAAGATTCTTTTTAATGTGACAATGCTAAATTTTAGAGGACAGGAAACAACATTCTAGACTTATTTGGAAAATTTCTCCAAGCTCTGTCACTGCCTTGCTGGTTTTGCTACGGTTTCCCAGAACAGTTGTCGAAAACTTCTGTGGCAACCGAAGCTCATCCATTTTGAAATAAGCCTTTGATTAAATCAAATGGGCGGAAGAAAAATAAATTTATCCAGATAACCAGAGGAATGACACATAGGCACCAACCATGCGGACGTCTTTTGGTCAAATGTAAAGTACTTCAATCAGCAGCCCCAGCAAATCCAGCGGCGCCGCGCCAGCCAGTTGATGCATGTCAACGCCTACACTGATGGAGTAGCTGTTCTGCGCCCATATTGTTGGACAACACGAACTGGCAGATATTCTAGTGATTGAACTCCAAATATTCTTCCATCTCTTTTTTAATCTACATTTTCAGTGTCATTACCCATGATGCTGAACATTCCTTTGTGTATCTATAAATACATAAACTGCCTTGGCTGTCACATCACCCATCTTTATCGAACATTCCTTGTGTATTCATTGGGCTAGTGTTCTCTTTCCTTCGCAGCCTGAGGAAGATGAGCAGAAGGACGAAGCTGGCATGTCTGCAGCTCCTCATGGTAGCCTTCCTGGCGACGTCCATCACCATGTCGTCTGCAGCTTTGCAGTACAATTTCTACAGCTCGTCGTGCCCGAGTGCCGAGGACACTGTGAGGAATGTCGTCAATGGAGTGTTCGACAAGGACCCGACGTTGCCCGCCGCCCTTGTTCGTCTGCTCTTCCACGATTGCTTTGTAATGGTACGTGATGCGAGAGGCTAAGCATTATCACTTTCTCGTCATTTTGCTTGAAATGCTACTAACAGATTATAAAACTGTTGAATAGACCCAATGCAATGTGTTTTAAATTTTAGTATTTTTCGAAAATTGTAACACTGCTGCTGCACGTACTGCAAATAAATGGTTTTTTTGAACTGATGATTGATGTTAACGTCCATCAGGGTTGCGATGCCTCCATCCTTCTTGACCCAACCAAAGCCAACCCTCAGCCGGAGAAGACGGCGATCCCCCTCCGCGGCTACGACGCCATCAACAAGATCAAGGCGGCCGTGGAGGCCATCTGCCCGGACAAGGTGTCCTGCGCCGACATCCTGGCCTTCGCGGCGCGCGACTCGGTTGCCAAATCCGCCGGCTTCTCCTTCCCCACCCCTCCGGCCGTCGCGACGGCACCGTGTCCTCCGCCTTCTCCGTCTTCTCCAACATCCCGTCGCCCTTCTTCAATGCGCAGGACCTGATCAGCAGCTTCACGAACAAGGGTCTCGGCGTGGACGACCTGGTGGCGCTCTCGGGCGCGCACTCCATCGGCACGGCCCGCTGCTCCGGGTTCACCAACCGGCTGTACCCGGCCGTGGACCCGGCCCTTGACCCGGCCTACGCGACGCAGCTCAAGGCCGCGTGCCCGCAAGCCGGCCCGGACAACGTGGTGAACAACAGCCCGGTGAACCCGGACACGCTGAGCAACCAGTATCACCGGAACGCGTTGGACGGGCGCGTGCTGTTCACGTCGGACGCGGCGCTGATGACGAGGAACGACACGGCGGCGTGGGTGAGCAGGAACGCGGCGGATCCGACGGGGTGGATGGCGCGGTTCGCGGCGTCGATGGTGAAGATGGCCGGAATCGAGGTGCTTACCGGGGCGCAGGGGCAGGTCAGGAGGTTCTGCAACGCCACCAACAGCTAAGTCGGCAACGTGTTCTCGGCCTCGCACATGGCTGGCCGTTGCGTGCACCGCTGCACAGGTCCATGGCGGTGTGGCATCAATGCCAGACACACATGTGTTCCGTTCCACGTTTCCACGTAGCGCTTAATGATTTTCTCGATGCCTTTCGTGGCTGTTCTCTTGCTGCGACGTTGTAACGCTATTGATTTTCGGCAAATTTGTGCTACTTATACACTGGCAATTAATCATTTTTTTCTCTGAGATTCTAGCAGAATTCTGTTCGCTGCCAAGAAAACGTGATCGACGCGAGTAATGCGCCAATGCGGGTTATATATGCATTGCAACGTGTTGGACGGCGTGGCACCTGTGTGGGGACTTCGGGTGTTGGACCGGGAGTGGATAATCCACGCACGCGCGCAAACAGGGCTCGTAGCAAACCTCCGAATAGGGATGAAACTTTTCTTTTTTGGAAAGTTTTACATCCCACAAACTTTCTAAAAATAGAAAGTTTTCTCCAAACTTTTTAGAAAACTAAAATCGGGTAAAGTTTCATAGAAAGTTCGTTGAAAGTTAGATCGAAAAAAGTCTCATACAAAAGTTTCATCAAAACTTTGCGAACCAAACTTTGAATCACAAACTCAACTGAAAAGTTTCATAAAAAAAGTTTCGTCTCCTGAAAGTTTCTATTTTACGAAAGGTTTTTTACAAAACTTTCAGACAAAATTGCTAGTGAAAACTTTTAAACAAACTTCGGTTCAAAACTTCTCACCGAAACTTATAAGCAGAAACTTTGGGTCAAAACTTCTAAGAAAACTTTGAAATAAAAATTTTCGTAAAAAAGTTTCGAAGTATGAACAAAATGTATCAAACCGAAGATTGAGACAACTTTGAAAAATAAAGTTTGAAGAAAAGTTTTGAACCAAAGTTTGGAATCAAATTTTCGTCGAGAAAAAGTTTCAAGTCAAAACTTAAGCCAAGCTTCGTACCTAAAGCGGTTTGCGCGGTGTGCTGCGAGCGCACGCCCGCGTATAAGGATTCCGTGTTGGACCAAGGCCTTGTTTGGTTGTGGCTTTTTCGTTCTGGGCCAGGAATGGTTTTTGTCCCAAAATCATTGAATCCGGGTGATTCACTCAATTCGGAGGATTCAGTTGTTCCACCTTAAACGACGGAAGAGAACGAATCCGGAGATCATGAGATGGAGTTTTATTCCGGGCCTCGGGCCACAGGCGAATTTTCGAAACGGGTCCATTTCATTTCGCCCAAGCTTAACCGAACGAACATTTTTAGAGAAAAAAGGATTCATTGGCCACTATATTCCTGCCGGAACAGGCCTTATTCCGGCCCGTTCCGACCAAACCGAACAAGCCCCAAATGCATCAAGCTTTCAAGCCATTTCCGCCTTTGTTTTTTCCAAAAACACCAGATTTGAGGACCGTTGTTTCTCACAAAAGAAATGTTGAGGACCGTTAGAAGAGAAGAATGGAAGAAGAAGTCCAGACATATAGATCGAATCTGACAGTACATTGCAGAGGAAACCTGGCACTACTGTCGACGAGCAACGTCTATCTTTGACATTGGCAGTCTGACACACAAACCGTTTGATTTGAGATATCCAGAAAAGGGATCGTCTGTCAGGGACATGCTAACCCATGGAGTACTGATTAGTCCGTCGGAACACCGAGGGAGCAGATCAGCGCGAGCTATAGCATTCTTGGAAACAGATAACATCTGGCTTCCATATTTATTACCGGCGGTGGTTTCCTCCCCGTCTGTGCCTATTTTTTTTATTAGTCTGATGTAAGATAACATCATGCTTTTGAGCTAAATGATGATATTTCATATATGTGGACACATATTTCCTTATATATTTAAAAGGCATAATAATAAAGCATATGATGGACGAGATTGTGAGGTGGTACTGTCCAAAGTATACGGAGGTCCTGTTTGAAGGCAAGAATTATGTCATACTGTCTCCACGTGTGAACATCAAAATGATGCAGATCTATTGAGACAAACACGATATAGCATCTCGGGTGAACCAGAGGCATGATGTACGTTCACTAACAGTGAAGCCTACAGATGTAACACTAAAGGTGTTCCTCCTCAATACGGAACTCTGGTCAGTCCACAGCTGGCAAGAAGAGTCGCCTCTCATAAAAGAAATTTGCTACTATGTTGTTATTGCAAATCCAGGCAATTTTGCAAGAACCTCAAGTAGGAGTATTTAGCAGTAGGGTGATCCTACGAACTAAATTCACGTGTTCCCATACACACGACCATAGCTTGCACCCGTACACTTGAGCATAGTGTCCCATGATTGTATACTTACTGTTTATTACCTGCGCGTCTTCACAAAGCGCTCACGGCCCCGGGAGCTTTAATTTACCGACATGAACGTTTCATTGCCCTTCCCAAGGGCCAGCTGCAGAAGCCCTCCGGGTCAACTTCTCTGCTCAGTCCTAGGGCCAGTTTAATACTATAGGTCTTCTGTGTATCGATCCAAGTATATAAATTGCCACCGGCTGCTCATCTTTCTTTTATCTCCCATTAGGCATAGAACGGAGACTGTCATAATAAGTAACACTCAGGATCCACAGTCCGTAGCTAGCAGTGCCGCCCGAAATGCGTGCTAGCAGTGTGTGTCAGCTGGGTGTTCTTCCCATCCTGCTGTCATGGATTGCGCTCCTCTCCTTTGCATCGTCGGCAGAGGCGCAGCTACAAGTCGGGTACTACAACCAAACTTGCCCGTCGGCAGAAAGGCTGATCCGCGTCATTGTCCTCGCCGCCATCCGCCGGGACCCGGGCAACGGTCCCGGCCTTGTGCGCCTCTTCTTCCACGACTGCTTCGTCAGGGTAAGCCGTGGGGCCGGGTGTGACCGTGTCCATTGTTACTTGAAGCATGCATGCTAATTCCATTATGTTTCAGGGTTGTGATGCGTCTGTGCTGCTGGATAGGGCCCCGAGCAGCAACTCCAGCAGCGTGGAGAAGGCCTCGCAGGCCAACAACCCGAGTCTTCGCGGGTTCAGCGTCATCAACCGCGCGAAGCGCGTGCTGGAGCGCCGCTGCTACCGGACCGTATCGTGCGCCGACATCGTCGCCTTCGCCGCGCGCGACGCCACGGGGATCATGGGCGGCATCGACTTCGCCATGCCGTCAGGCCGCCGCGACGGCCGCGCCTCCAACATCTCCGAGGTGCTCAACAACCTGCCGCCGCCGTTCGCCAACGCGTCGCAGCTCGTCGACAGCTTCGGCGCCAAGAACCTCACCGCCGACGACATGGTCACGCTCTCCGGGGCCCACTCCTTCGGCCGGTCCCACTGCTCGTCCTTCGCGTTCCGGCTGTACCCGCAGATCGCGCCGGACATGAACGCCACCTACGCAAGGGCGCTCCGGCGGCGGTGCCCGGCGGCCACGGGCCGGCGGGACCGGGTGGTGGATTTGGACCCCAACACGGAGCTGCTGCTCGACAACCAGTACTACAAGAATGTGCAGACGCAAGAGGTGCTCTTCACGTCTGACGTCACGCTGTACAGCCAGAACGACACGGCGGCGCTCGTGGACCTCTACGCGGGCAACAGGACGGCGTGGGAAATGCGGTTCGCGGAGGCCATGGTCAAGATGGGCAACCTCGACGTGCTCACCGGCGACCAAGGTGAGATCAGAAGGTTTTGCAACAGAGTAAATTAACTAGCATCGAGTGTTCCTCTGCACCGAATGGATCGTTGACGCCTGTGTCCAACTATTGAGTTGGACGAATTTCGTATAGCTGGTTCGCTTTTAGATTCAGAGAGAAGATTCTTTGTATTGCTTTCTCTGGAAAGAGGATTGTGTATTGCTCGTGTTAATCGATTGATTTTCTAAGACGCATGAGTTCAGTCCTAGAAAAAAAACAATAATCGACTGAACAACACGTACGATATTACAGTAATGTTGTCTATTAGTCCTAGAAATGCATAATGTTTGGACAACAGTGGAGACTGTGGACCAACAAGTCGAAATGCCTAAGCTGCAGTGATATTTACTGAAAAGACATCTATTGTCTTCTTGATGCATGTTATCATCAGAGCTACCTGCTCGCTTTTTGTTTCTGGAGGCTCTTACAAAAGTACGACCGTTAAGGCATCATCATCAAAAGCTTTGTCAAGCATTCAAGGCAGCGGCCATCACAATATAGGATTTGCTCATAGTCCTTTTGCATCCTTGATGGTAGGGCCGCTTGTACGTTGGTTTCACAACTCACTACGGGAGAGTCAAGTTTACTGTGTGTCACCTCCTTTACCGCGTGCCTTTTGTCGGAATTTGTCGCGCCCTTTAGAAGACACACGGCAACCCACGACTTTACCGTGTGCCAGCAGGAGGGCATACACGACAAACATCTTTGTCGTGGGTTGGGAGGGTCCATGATAAAGTCGCTCACGTGCCACACACACGCACAATGGTTGTTACATGTTTACCATGTGCCCTCCGTCACGCATGCGTGGCACATGGAAGTCTTTGATGTGTGTATCACACGTCACACGACAATGAGATGGTCTTTTACCGTGTGGCTCAGCGTTGCACGCAGCAAAGGCAGCATATGACAGACATGTAACATCCTTGCACACGGCAAAACGCGCCGTCACCGTTCTGGCAGATGACGGCACCTTTGTTTTTTTTTGTCATGGACACATGACAAAGGCTTTGCCGATGACATTTTTGCCATCCGAGCTATGTCGTGTATAACACATGACAAGGAGTTTACCGTGGATATTTCTGGTCTTGCCGTGTGCCCTGGACACACGCCAAACGCTCTGTCTCCGTAGTGACTTTATAATAATGATGTACTAGTCACCGAATGCGCAACATGTAAAAATTCGGAGCCTTTTTTCCATTATCTAGAAGAAATTACTCGAAATTAACCAGGAACATTGTTTGACACTGCAAAACTAGAGATTGTAAAGTGCGAGTACATTTTCTTTTTCTTGATATAGCTTTGATTAAATATAACATATGCACTAGAGTTATTATAAACTAAATTTAAGAATGACACTTGGTGTCATGGTCGAACTTGTTCCACTCGAACCTTTAGATCAGTCTCAGTGAGGGTTTCATTTGTATTAAAAGGGACGACACATCAACAAAAGATGACATGGTAGCGTAATTGATATGAAACAGAGTAAATGAGTTTCATAAGAATGAAACTCATTTGACATTGTTTGATATGTATGAAACTCAAATGAAACTCCCACTAAGGACATAAAGTAAATGCAACAATGAGATGTTAATTTAATGTTATAACTTGTCTATACAATCATGAGATCGATGAAACTATGCATTGAGAGACTGGTCTTACAGCCTGTACAGATGATAAGATATGACACTCTTGAAGAGTGTGAAATAAAAGTGTGCATCAAGACTGACCTTAAAGCCTGAATTACATCGCTCTAAAATTACAAAAGAAAAATCTTTCAGAAAATTGGATGCAATCCCGCTGAAACACGATAAACTTGTCTGATATTCGGGCAGATTGCCGTCCATTAGATCGGAATCCCACTCTTTAATTTTGACATAGGACGATAAGCTTATCCTCATTTTTCTTGTGCATCCACGCTCTTTTTCTTTTGAGTATCTTATACACACACACCCATTTACATCACAACACTCATCTAAATCTCTTATATATGCGCATTCTCAGATCTGCAAATAACACAATTACGACGATGATAAAACCCCTAATGGCCCGTGCGAACATCGGACGCAGGCGTCATGCACTCCACGAAGCAGTCTTAACAGAAAGAAAAACGCTCGTTTTCTCGACAACGAAGCCCAATCGGTCTTACCTGTCTCGGTCTGACAGCATGAGACCGACAACCACCGACATGAGCGCCGCCGGCTAGCGCTAGAAGTTTTGACTTGGAGTGTGAGCAGCACGTGGCACCAACTCAACGGCCAATTGCATACTTAACTTGCCTGGTATCGATCCAAGAAGACCAACTTTCTGCATGCTCTTCATTTAATTTCACACCGGTGCACCCCTGTTAATGCCGCACCGGTCGATCAGCTTTGACATTGTTTATTTGTTTTTCCTTTTCTGCAATGAAGATGATCTTAAAAACTCAATGGATTAGTGTCAATGCTCAAACAATTCATGCAACAACGTGCTTCGACGTGATTACCTAGGTTTCATGTCGTAGTTTACGTGTATGGTTGTCTCGAAAGTTGGGCCAAATTAATGGTTGGAATACTAGTATGCTGCAGGAGGATGAGTTCCATGTTGAATAGTACTTGCTGGCGCAGAGTTGATTTGCTTTGTTGTCACAGGTTTGTCAGTATTTACATACTGTCGTTCTTTAAAGTATGGGTAGTGTTACAAAATTTATGAGTTATACACAGGAGTATCTTGTTGTCAATACGATCTTAATTAATAGCGGTCACTGATCTCATTGGTGTTGTTATCAAAGCAATGGCTGCTGTGATCTAGCAGTTAATTGGACCTTTCTCTCCGCAAGAAAGATGCAAATGTACAACAAGCTGATTTGAGGAGTTGTGCTGAAGGCTATGCTCGTCACATAAGGCTCTATTTGTCATTTCCGTGAATAACGTGATTCTTTTGGTCAGAACCAAGTCAATATTTTCTCTTCTGGCCTTTACAAATATCAACTCGATATAAGAGACGAAATGTTTGAGCTATAACAGAAGTTACCACATAAGAAGGAAATCAAATGGCCCTTTGTGCAACAGATTCTAAGAATGAAAGATTTTCTAGCAAATGGTGTGACTGGATTAGTTCTTTCATCCAAGGTGGCCATGTAGCAATAAAGTAAATGATCAGGTTGGATAAAACTTCCAAACAATGAAAGGACTAAGCAAGGGGATCCTTTATCACGTACCTTGTTTAATATTGTAGTGGATATACTAGCCATCTTAATTAATAGGGCAAAGGCCGAGGATCAAATTAGCGGTGTTATTCCACATTAAGTTGATGGAGGTTTATCTATTTTACAGTATGCAGGCGATACAATTCTATTTATGGACCCTGATATTGTAAAGGCAACTAATATGAAACTATTATTGTGCGCCTTTGAACAACTATCAGGACTTAAGATAAATTTTCATAAAAGTGAGGTGTTTTGTTTTGGCCAGACAAAGGAATATGAAAGCCAATATTCACAACTTTTTGGATGCCAGCTGGGTACTTATCCTTTTAAATATCTTGCATTCCAATGCACTTTAGGAAATTAGCAATAGTGATTGGAAAGTAATAGAGGAGAAATTTGATGGAAAGCTAAGTAGTTGGAAAGGGAAGCATATGTCTGTTGGTGGTCGTTTGGTTTTAATCAACTCATCCTAACAAGCCTTGCAATGTTTATGTTATCTTTTTTTGAGGTCCCGAGAGGAGTCCTAGAAAAACTGGATTACTATAGATCACATTTTTTTTGGCAAGGTGATGAACACAAACGTAAATACAGATTAGCCGGATGGGATATCTTATGTCAACCTAAAGAATTAGGGGGTTTATGTATCCAAAATCTTGATATACAAAACCAATGTCTTCTTAGTAAATGATTGTTCAAACTAATTAATGAAGATGCTATTTGGCAGAATTTACTATGGAATAAGTACTTGAGAAACCAAATGATAACCCAAGTAGAGAGAAAACCAGGGGTTCACATTTTTGGTCGGGTTTGATGAAAGTTAAGAGTTGCTTTTTTAGCTTAAGAAAGTTTCAACTAAATAATGGTCATCAAATACGTTTTTGGGAAGATAGATGGATAGGAAATTCTACATTTAGAGTATGTTACCCGACCTTATACAATATTGCCGGAAGAAAGAACAAAACAGTAGATGCAGTTTTTGAGAGAGTTCCATTGAATATTTCTTTTAGAAGGGCTTTGCGTGATGATAATCTGTTGCTATGGTATGACCTTGTTTATTGTATTGCACATGTACAGCGGAATGACAATAATGACTCGTTTATATGGAATCATACTAATACAGGTCTTTATAATATTCAATCAATGTATAGAGCCCTTCTAAAAAATGGAAATGTGATACAACATAAAGCCCTATGGAAATTAAAAATACCTTTAAAAATAAATATTTTCATGTGGTACTTGCATAAAGGAGTAGTTCTTACAAAGGACAATTTAGCAAAATGTAACTGAAATGGGAGTAAGTTATGTAGTTCGTGTTGCAATAATGAAACTATTCAACACCTCTTTATCAATTGCCATTTTGCTAAATTTCTTTGGCGATTGGTTCATTTCTCTTTTGGTTTGCATCCACCTCGTAGCATTACTCATATGTTTGGTTCATGGCTAACTGGGGTGGGCACATAATTATAAAGACAATTGTTAATTGGTGCATCTGTTTTTTGTCGGGCTATCTGGTTAAGCAGGAATGACATTGTCTTTGACAAATCTCCTATGAAAACTTATTTGTAGGTACTATTTAGAGGGACTCACTGGCTTTGCTTTTGGGCAGAGTTACAAAAGAAGGATGAAGCTAGAGAAGTAATAAGGGAGGTATGTCGACGTCTTGAAGGGTTAGCAATACAAATCTTCGCACACCATGGATGGAGATTTACAAATAGGATTGGTCCTTAATGTGTGTCTTGTCATCCAAACTTGATTATGGTGTCGTTTGTGTTTTAAATATATGTGAGTAGTAAGTAGTTGCAAACGGATGTGCTGCATCTGCATTCATGTAACAAACAGCTATAGCCTTATGCTGAGGTAAAGGCTGGGTACTTTTCCCATTATCTAAAAAAAGAGGAAACAGTCCAGCCATACATGAGTTACATAACAATGAGAAAGAATGTTTACTTTTGGTACATATGGCATTTTCAATTTTCAAATTGGTGAACTTGGCAAAGCGTTAAGGTTTAGAAGTTAAATTTTGAAGTTTTGAACCTTAGCGCTTTGTGAGATTCACTAATTTCAAATTCAAAAATGTTCTAGAACCAAACTATTTTCCATAACAAAAAAAGTTCTCGAGGTGTTACTCTATATATTTACAATTTTTCATAAATTTTGGAGTAAAGAAAGTATTTTCTTTGATCTAGCGAATAGAGTAAAACATTAAGCACTGGCGTCGGTGGCATAGAGGGCATGAAAATTTTAATTGGATGTCATAGAGGGAAGTTCAGAAATTTTCATGGCACAGAGGGAACGATGACAATTTTCAGTGGCGTAGAGGGAATTTGCTCTATGTTTTGTGTTCTTTTTCTTTATGTATGCAAGTGTAGATGTCCCACATTTAGTGTCATTATGATCAAAATTTCCCGTATATGTTCAAGTCGATTCTTATTTTTCCAATGTCTTTATATGCTTTCTTTTTTTTTGTAAGGAACATATGTCGACCACGATGATACAGGTTCATAAAGAAGCTACATATTAGCAACTTAATTAATGCAGCATTCAAGCAAGTAGAATGCACCGAGAGTATTTTTTGGGCAAATTACTTATCAACCATAAAAAAGTGTGATTTCCTTGTTAGCCACTCTAAAATTTCAATTTCCTTATTAGCTATCAACCTTAACTTTCAACCCTAAACAGCCACTGCCGTCTATTTTGTTGCCTCGCGGTGTTAAGTGAAAGCAGAGAAGACTCTTGTGGTAGTTTTTTTTTTCAAAGTTCCATTATTACTCAGTTTTTTAATGGTCTTATTGAGCTTTCTTTTCGTCCATGTCAAGCTAAGACAGAAATAACATGAACATTTTAGCAATCAACAAGAGGGTAAAATTTAGAAGAAATGAGATAAGTATACCAACACAGATAAAGTATTGCTATATGATTCGTAGGTGTGCGGAACGCTGGAAGCCTGGAACCCCCTCCAGCTTCTTCTTGAAAATAATAATAAATCAACTGTTCCATGTCAACAAACTGGAGGGGGACGGCCTAGGAACAGCCTAATAATTTGTAGGAAATGGTATGCAAAAAAACAATAGCATTACCCTAGGATGTAGGATGCATGGAACATCTTAGCTTATTGCGCTCAAGCAGCTCCCAATTCGCTCGGCACCATAGTAAGACCCTAGTACGCCGAATGCATGGAACCTCGCTCAATGTCCGACATGGTGCTGGATACTACGGACTCTCCCGCACTCGCACCTAGTCCTCTCTCACTAGTTGCACCAACTCTGACCCACAGATACATGTTCCACACGACGGGCTGCATGCAGTACACTTCGAGCTCATGAGGAAGAACACATGATTGCAGAGTACCTCGATCGATTTAATTCCATGAGTCAGTTCTGATAGAGGGGCAAATTGGTCAAGTCTGACTTCTCTAAGGCAAATATTGCAAATGGCAGATGACAAAAGTGATGGTAGTGGTTGATAAGGGAAGAAAGTTAATATTGTTGGAGGATAAGGAAATTGAGAGTTTATAGTGGGTAATAAGGAACTTCAATATCTTCATCACTTCTATGATTTTGAGGTTCAACCATGAAATTGTCAATCCTTCTTTTCTTTGTGTACAGTGTGGATAACTCCCTTGACCCCTCACCCATCCTCGATGGTCATCCTGATTTAAGGCCCCCACTTCCGCCCGGTCCTCCTAAATTGACCTCCAAATTCGCTTGACCTGCACATAGTGAGACAAGCAAATTGCATTTTTCTTCTCCTCTAGTTTCTCCTACACCTTCACAACTTTGGTTAGTTGCCAACATAATCACCCATTATCTCATACAATCCTCAAAACACTTCATGTCAACTCAAATACGTAACAAGCCAACATATCAATTAACTCATTACAATACTCCAAACCATATTACATCTCAACATGGTTCATCACAAAGGATAATGTTCATATGAGAGACAAATAGTATTGTTGTTCCAGCCAACTTGAAATTATTAATTAAATATAGTTCGATATAAGAAAATAATATTCTTTAATTATTTCCCTCTCTTATTTCTCAGATGTGGCTTAGGACACGAGGCACATCAGAGCCTTTGAGAGGCTTGACAATGAAATCCTTTGCTCCACCTTCCATACACCTGCAGAAACAAAGAGCATATGATTCTCTAATTATTTTTTTATTATGATAACAAATACAATACTACTACATGCTAGGCAATTAAATATGTTTTACATACATTTTTATTATATCAGGGGAGTTTTCACTGCTAGTGACAACGACAGGAAGATGGTTCAGCTTGGGTGATTCCTGAATGTAGAAACATAAATAACACATAAGGAAGAACCTTATTCAAACTACAATAGGAGACTATTTTTGTCGAAGGAATCTACCTTCACTTTCATAAGAAGATCATAGCCAGTCATATTGGGCATGAAATAATCAGTCAAAATCAAGTCCACATCATTATCCTATAAACATAACAAACATGTCAAATATAGTAATAATTGTGTTACAAATTAGCACGAGTAAATTAAAAATAATGACATGAACAATACAAGTTGTCAATATACCTCATCCAGGAACTTCAATGCTTCCTCTGGACCTTCCACAGCAGTCACTAAAAAAATGAAGGTAGAAGAGTTAAAAATTTAGCATCAAAGATAAAACATGTGAAAAGGGACTAGTGACTTGAACTTGTAAGAGTGATAGGTGTTGCTAAAACCCTCTCTTATATATATGTTTTTTTGTACAAATAAATGACATGATTTACTATTTTCACTAAGCTAAATGATAGGTTCAATCAATATAGAAATTGTTAGTATGGTGCAGCAAGCAATAAATCCTACTAAAGCTCTTAGCTTGCTAGTGTGCCACAATAGCAACAAGATACAAAATTCTTCCAAATAGAACCAAATATGAAATCTATACGCATCAAAAAAAGATTAAATGAAAAATAAAAGTAGAGTACTATATATAACAACCAACACACCTCTTACGCCATAACCAGTTAAGATCTTGGAAACAATGAGAAGAACAATACATAAATCATCAACAACGAGCACGTGAGGAGGTGCCATGACACTAGTCCAAGCAAGATCCTCTAGAACAATCTTCTTCCCTTTTAGATTCTCAAAAACCTTGGTACCGAGTGATATTGAGAAAGAGAAGCCAAAGAACATCTGATTATATAGTGGCTTAGAGCGGTGCAGATGATATCCTATGGATTTACAAAATTGATAAGTAGTAGCAATATCTGGATATCGTATCTTGCAAAACAACAAGCTAAGATATTTTATCCATAATAGATATAGCCTATAGATTGCCTATCCTTTACTTCCCTTCAATAAATTTAATTATAGCTGCATGAATATATGAATATCGAAATCTTGTGAGATCGCAAATGAGATCTTATCGAAACCAATGCCAAAGGTACATGGTGGTAGGGCCGGCCCTAGGCTAGTGCTTGAGGGGTGACTGCCTTGGGCCCCCAATAGTTTGGGGTCCCAATCCAGAGATACATGTATATATGTTTTAACATATAGCTACTTTAATCTGAGCCCAAATAAGCAAGAACAGATGTCCCACATGGCTTTAGCTATTGCAATGTACAGGAAGAAGCCTACTTGGTCACTTCCCAAATAGCCTACGGTCCACCTCTTAGCTTCAGCTATTGCAATTACATACAGACATGGCCCATATTTTTGGTTCTGCTTTGGGCCCCAAAAAAGTCAGGTCCGGTCCTACATGGTGGATAGGGTGGGCCGCAACCTACCTTAGATTTGGGCTGCGACCCAACCCAACCCACTCCTACTGATGACGACGACTGGCCAACGGCCCAAAACACCATGCCGAGTAGTTAGATCCATCCCAACGTAGCAACCAACAAGCAAACACGCAATGCAGTATAAAAGGAGTACTGCTCCTCCACCCTGGGGGAGGACACACACACTGGTCGTTACACAGACGGAATACACACATGAGAAGAGGATACACGCACCGGTTACACACACAGGACATACACACCACCACCACCATACACACACACCAGCCACCGCGAGAAAGAAACACACGCACGCAAGGAAGAAGAAGAAGAAGGAGGAGGAGGCCAGACTTGGCGACTGTGAGTGGGCAGCGAGCTGCTGGCTGCTGCTAATCTGCAAGACTTGGTCGGAGTGCTGCGGCATCGAGTCGCTGATGCGCTGTCGACGCAAAGCCGTCGGCATTGATGGTGAAGGCTGCAGAGCTCGTCGTATCCGACGAGTGACGCGTTAGCCGGGAAGATCGTCAGAGAAGCTCCGCCGTGGTGCTCTCCGAGGAAGCCCACTCCAATCATGTCATGTGTGCTCGCAAAGCCACGATCACTTGTACTCTACTTTCATGAAAAAGAAGTATCAAAAGCTCAGAAGCAAAAGCACACGTACATGTGATAAAACAGAGAGCCGTTAGTGGCATGCCTCTCCAAGCAAGCAGGCTGATGTCTACCAAATCAGCTGGGAGCATTAGAGCATGCCTTCTCATGCATGACTACTAGGACCTGTCATCCATGACCGACGAGGCCGTATGACTCCGTTGGACCGACGAGGACGGCTACACCGTCAACAGAACCATGGACCGACGAGGCCGTGTCTCACATTACACTCACATTTCATCTTATGCAACACATCCACTACGACCCAATGCATGTCATCTGCGACCAACAAGGCCGGACTACAAGGTGGATGTTGTCGGACCGACGAGGGCGGTTGCACCACCAACGGTTGACGAGGCCGTGCCACTCTCACATCTCCTCTTACGCAACCTCACCACTACAACTTTGCATAATCCGTGACCGACAGGGCCGAACGACGAGACGGGTGCCGTTGGACCGACAAGGACGGCGCACTCTCGATGGCACCATGGTTCGATGAGGTTGTGCATCACGTCAAGCCCTATACATTAATATCAACAATATATACATCATGCATAGAGGAGACAAATTGAAGACGACAACGATGACCATGTGCAGTTTAATCGGAGGTTCCTTGTAGGTTCGTCTACAAGGGTAATTAACCGGGAGCTTTATGAAGTCCAGGGAAGCAAGAGGTCACGATCGCCCAAGTCGGATGACTGGCCGTCAAAGCTATGGAGCGCAATTATATAAAAGGGACTTATAATTTTGTTGAAATATACTATTTTTATTTCTTCTTATTTATTTGTGTACTTAGTAAGCTGGCACGCCCTCTCTTTTCTTTTCTTAACGACAATGTCGCAAGACAGATATACTACATTTCCATGTTTTGATCACAAAACATTATCATATTGTCAAGCAAGGATAAAGATAAAGGTTTACGTGAGGCTCTGCTAATAATAAAATATATGAAATGATAAAATAGTTAACTATCGCATTCATATGTCTTCAAGCACGACTGTCGGTGTGTGAGTACACCTCCGGATGGGGGCCTGTCAAGACTCCCTTCGGATAGGTTCGGGGAAGAACGGATTCGCTCGTGCCCTGGCGCAGATGATTCACGCGAGCAAGAACACGGGAGAGTTATCCAGGTTCGGGCCGCACCGGGTGCGTAATACCCTACGTCCTGCTGGTGTGTGTATTCAGTTGTTCTTGTCTTTACACTGGAGTCTCCCCTCCTTTTATAGGATAAGGAGAGGAGCACTGTACAAGTACCGGGGTACCCGGACACCCGGTGGGGGTCCGGTCCTTCTTGAGATTTCCCGACACGATCCCGACTAAATCCGTTGCGGTCTCTTCTCCTCGGTTCGCGCTCCGAGTCTCTTCCATCCCATTGGACGAGAGCCCTCCCGGCACGGTGGCGGAGCGGCTTCCCGAGGCGCGGCGCACGGGGAAGCCGCGCGCACGTCCTGTCGGGCTGCGGCGTCGCCACGGGCACTCGAGTGCCGCATTAACTCCGGGTGGTTGGGGCGTCGGAGGAAGCTACCGGGAAGCTTCGTTCCCCCCGACGCTCCCGCTCCTCCGGTCTTCATGGGCCTCGTGGGCTTCGTGGGTCTTGCGGACTTCCTCTCCTGCGGGCGCCGCCTTCGTCCATGGGCCGAAACGGCCCACGCCCGGTTAGGGGACCCCCGATCCCCCTACACCGACAGGAGCCCCGGTCCCGGCCGCCGACCCGCGGGGTCGGAGCAGGGATTGGGGCCACCCGTCGGTGCCCGGTGCCGTTTGGGTTGCTCCGGGCGTGGCTCTCAAAGGAACGGAGCCGCTTGGGCTGCCGGGGCACGACCGCCCCGAGGCGTCGCGTCGCTTCGGTTCGCGTGCGGTGGGCCCACAGCACGTCTTCCACTTCGCCCTCCGCCTCTCGTCTTCTCAACTTCTTTCTTGCTGCCGCGCTCCCCTTCGCCTTCTTCTCCGCCGATCCGCGCCGCCGCTTTCGTCGCCGTCGCCCCCTCCCGACAAGATGGCCCGCGGAAGGTCCTCCCCCGCCGCAGCAGTTCGCGCGCGCGCTCGCCGTCGGCGGATGCACCGCCAACGGTGCAGTTGCCCGACGCTAGGGTCGACATGTCGCGACTTTCGCCCGTCCCGCCGGTGGACGGGGATAGGGCCGTTCGCGTTGGGGGCCTTTGCCGCCGCCGACCGGAGGGCTAGAGATCCTCCACTTCGTATCCTTCGTCGTCGCCGGCGCCGTTCCCCCGCCTTCTCCGACTTCTTCCCGGAGGTGCTCCGGGCGTACGGGATCCGCATGGCGCACCTCACGCCGAATGCGGTCGCGGCACCGGCCGTGTTCGCCCATCTATGCGAAGGATTTGTGGGGGTGCAGCCGTGCTTCCCCATATTCCAACGCTATTTCAAGATGACGCTTACCAACGCCTCGGAGGTGATCGGATGCGTCCGGCCGACCGTCCGGCCCGACAGCGGGTACATAGAGTACTCGCCTAGCAACAAGGTGGAGGGGTGGAAGAAGGCCCGGTTCGTGGTGCCGTACGAGAAGGACTTCCGCCGCCTCCGCGTCCCGCCGGTCCCGGTCCAACACTTGGCCGTCCGAGACGCCGTGCCCCACCTTCCCGAGGGCATGATGCCGGTGGTCGACCGGATCGCGGCGCTCGCCGCGGCTGGTCCGACTTCGCGCGGGGTGGTGCACGACTTCCTCGAGCGCAACATCGCGCCCTTCGCCGGAGATCGGTCCCGTCGTGGCTGTACCGGGACTTCAACTTCGCCGGCCGCACTCACACGGGGCGGGCTCGGACCTATCCGAGGCCGCGAGCGGTTCGCCTACTCCACGCCGACCGGGAAGAAGTGGGCCGCCTCCTTCGCGTACCCGAAGGTGCCGAGCCCCTTCATCGGTCGGCGAACAAGCGCGCCGTCCTCGATAGCATGCCCCGACCGGGGCCGCTCGGGTTTCTTGCCGCGGTCCCGGCTCCCACTCCTGGTCTCCGGGTACCCGGAGTCACGCCTTCCTCCGACCCGGGTGCGGCAGCCATCCCCGGGGGTGCCTCCGGAGCTCCGGTGGCAGCCCCGGCGTCGCGAGGCTCTGCTCCGAGTGCGCAGGACAAAGGCAAGGGGAAAAGGTCTCCGTCGCCCCCTCCTCTCGATTCCTCCGGGCCCGCCTACTTTCCACGGAAGCGGGCACGGCAGGCTTCGCCGGCACCGGTGACGGGGCCGCTCCGCAGGAGAAGTCCCTCGCAGCCGCACCGGCGCAGGCGACCGGGTGGACGCGCGACGGTAGGGAGCTTTCCTCTCTTTTTGCTTAAGCTGCGTGCTTGGTATGCTGCGTTTTGTCTCACCGTAGGCTGATGGTTGCGAAATGTGTTCCGATTTGCTTTGTTTGTAGGAGTGTCCGGATCGAGCTGGACCCGGACCTGGTCCCTTTGAACCCCAAGGCCGCTGGTGGGGCTCCGGCGACCGGAGTGGAGGACGGCGCGGGAGGGGCAACGGTGCCCCCGAGGAAGAGGTCGCAGACAGTCCGGCGGGGGTGGCCGGAGGTGCCGCCGGAGGGGAGGCCGCGGGCACTCCCGAGGAGGTGGCTGCAGGTGTCACCGAAGAGGAGGACGCGGTGCCCTCGCCGGCGAGGAGGCTGCGGGCGCCCTGCCGGAGAGGAGGCCGCGGGTGCCTCTCGCCGAGCTGAGTTCGGCCGGGTGTCTCCCCTCCGGCCGGGAACGCGCCGGGTGCTTTCCCAATCGGCGCTGCCGGCGTCCACCACGGTCTTCCACTCCACGGCCGGGTGCCGGTGCCGCCAGCCCTATAGTGCTGGAGGGGAATGATTCCCCTCCGCGCGTTCGGTCGGAGCCGGGAGCGGTGGTCGGCGGAGACACTTCGTCGACCGCTGCCGCCGGAAGGGGCCGTGGGCGCGCTGGACGCGGCCGGAGCGGGTCACCTTCGGGTCGCTCCGGCGGCATGGGGCGCCACAAGATTGGCGATGTGCTCGGGGAGGCCACCCGGTCGCTTCTTGCCATGAAGGCGGCCGTGGAGGAGGCGGATGCGTCCCCGGACGACCGGGAGGCCGCGTTGGCCGAGCGCGAGGCGGAGGTGGCGGAGGCCCGGCGGGCCCCGGAGACGGCCGTGAAGCCGGCCCGGCAGCAGTATCGGCGCCGCATGGAGGAAATCCAGCATGAGCTGGACCAAGCTGCCGGCATCGGCGATCGGGCCGCCGAGAAGCTGCGTGACGCAAAGGCCCACGAGGCTGAAAGCATGAACCGCCTCCGTGGCGTCCCGGAGCGGGAGCGTGCTGCGCAGCTCCGCGGCGCGCAGTTGGAGGAAGCGGAGGCCCACACGGACCTCCGCGAGGCGGCCGTGACCCGTCGCGAGGCGACCGCGGCGGCTCGCGAGGAGGAGCTGAAAGAGCGCGCCGGTGCGCTTGCCCTTCGGGAGGCCGCGCCGGGCGAGCGGGAGCGGCCGTC
>JAUNZO010000292.1:0-27472 GCA_031894775.1 Chloris gayana | reverse complement strand
AAGTACCGCCGGCGAGTCGCGCGGTTGGAGGCCCGCTTGAAGAAGTCGGGCCGCGGCTCTTCCGCCGCAGCCCGATGGCGATGACCTCCGGCGGCAGCTCGCGGAGGCGCGGTCCCGCCTGAGGAATCCGAGCTTCGGCGCGTTGAGCCGAGCGAGCGGGCGACGTGGCCGGCATCGGCGGCGCGGACGCAGGCGGAGATCGCCGCCGAGGTGCACCGGGCGGTTTCGTCGGCACTATTCGAGGCGGGTCCGCCTCGTCTTCCCGAGCCCCTTGACCGTGGCGCGGCTGGGTACGCCTTCGCCATGCGGGGGTGGTTGACTCCCGAGCAGCCCGAACGCCCGGGTGGCGGAGGTCCTAGAGGAGGAGGGGCGGCGGACCATAGCCGCGGCCCCGGAGGAGGTGCCGGCGAACGCGCCGGTGCTCGGTGCCCGGGTTCCCGCTCCTAGCCGTGGTGAACGGCGACGTCCCTCGCGGGTGAGCACGCCGCGGCCAAGGCGCAGGCACGCGCCGTCGCCCGTGCCTTTGCCGAAAGCTTCAAGCGGGGCTAAGTGCCCGCTTCCTCCACCCGCGCGTGGCTTGCTCGGCGCCCGTGCCTTTTTGTTTGTATTGAACCTGTTCTTCCGTGCAAGTTAGAAATTTAAGTTCAAACTTGTCGGTGTTAATGAAAAGCTTAAACTCGTTGTTCCTTCCGTTTCGTGCGATTGTCCGCGTGCGTCGTGTAGTCGTAGGCCGTTTGGTAATTCGTAGTTGCACTTAGAGCGCGATTCGCGGCGCCCGAGCCTCAACCGGACAAAACGCCTTCCGGCTTCCGACTAAGTCATGGACCTTCCTTGCCCGTCGGAGGAAAGCAAGGTCTTAAACATGCACGACAGCGATCCTCGCGAGAAGTAGGAAAAGAAGCGATCGGGTGCTGTTTTTCATTTAAAACATGTCAAGCACAAGTGCCGTGGCGACCGTGGCCGTGGCGATGAGACTTCCGGTACTACCCGGGACCATTGGCTGCAGAATATTCTAAGGGTAGAATTTCTTTAGGTGCTCAATGTTCCAAGCGCTTGGTTCCGGTACCCGTCCTCCGACTCCGCACGAACGGATCCCGGCGGGTGACGGCAGTGGACGAGGAAAGGCCCTTCCCACATGGGAGTTAGCTTATCCTTGCCTTCACGCGTCCGAGCCCGTCGGAGGACAAGATCTCCCGTTTGCAACTCCCGGGCGCACGCGCCGCCGGTGGTAGCGGCGCAAGCCCCGGAGGTACCTCGCGCTCGCAGAGAGTACTCGCCGTCTTGCCTCCTCGAGGAGGTCAATGTCGTCGTGCCGCCGGGTGCTTTGGTCGCTTCGTCAAATGCGGCGACTCGGGGCTATTGAACCGGATCTCCGTGGGTAGCACCGCCTCCGCACCGTACACGAGGAAAAAGGCGTTTCGCCCGTGGCTCAACTCGCCGTGGTGCGCAGGGACCGGAGCACGGATTGGATCTCGGCTACCCACTTGGAGCCTTTCTTCTTCAACGGGTCAAATGATCTTGTTTTCAAACCCTTGAGGATTTCTCCGTTGGCGCGTTCGACTTGGCCGTTGCTTTGTGGGTGGGCTCTTGAGGCAAAGCAGATCCGGGTGCCGAGGGAGTCGCAGTATGCTGCGAATGCATGGCTCGTGAACCGGGTCCCGTTGTCCGTGATAATCCGCCGCGGCACCCCGAATCTTGCAATGACATTCTTCATGAATTTAACCGCCGAGTTTTGGTCTATCTTTGTCACCGCCTCCGCTTCTACCCACTTCGTGAACTTGTCGATGGCCACATATAGCCACCCGTACCCACCCGGGCAGCTGGAAATGGCCCTACAATGTCCAGACCCCAAACCGCGAACGGCCAGGATAAGGGAATTGTTTGAAGGGCTTGAGCGGGCAGGTGCGCTCGCTTGGCGTGAAACCGGCATGCCTTGCATTGTTGCACCAGCCCGGTGGCGTCCTGGAGGGCCGTCGGCCGCGAGTAACCCCGCCGAAAGGCTTTTCCGACCAGCGTGCGGGGAGCGTGGTGGCTGCCGCACTCGCCCTCGTGGATCTCAACGAGTATGTCGTTGCCTTCTTCCATCTTTACGCACTTCAGCAGAACGCCATTGGCACCGCGCTTGTACAGCCTCGTCATCGACAACGGCGTATCGCTTGGCTTGGCGGGCTAGGCGTTCCGCGTCCGTGTCGTCTTCCGGAAGGATGTCGTCACGCAGGTACCCGAGGATGTCGTCCATCCAGCAGGCGTCCCGCGGCTCGTTGGCAAGCGCTTCTTCGCTATTCTCGCGTGTGCCGCAGATCCCGCGGGTGCGCCCGCGCTTTGTTGTTGTCGTCCGGAGCTCGGTCGGCGTCGAGGCCGAAGGGGATGTCAAGATCTCCATGAACGTCCCGGTGGGATCGGAGCTCGAGTGGAGGCCACCCGGGATAGCTCGTCGGCAATGTGATTGTCGCCCCGAGGCACGTGAAGCACCTCGAGGCCGTTGAACTTCTTTTCCATCCGCCCGACCGCCGCGAGGTATGCAGCCATCCGCGGGTCGTTGCACCGGTATTCCTTGGATACCCGGTTGACGACAAGTTGCGAGTCTCCCTTGGCAAGGAGGCGCGTGACCCCGAGGTCGGCCGCGATCCGCAACCCCGCCAGGAGAGCTTCGTATTCCGCCATGTTGTTGGTGCACCGAAGTGTAGCCGGACCGCGTAGCGCAGCTTGTCGCCGGTTGGTGACAGCAGCAGCACCCTCGCTCCCGCACCGTTGAGGGTGAGGGAACCGTCGAAGAACATCGTCCAGCAGTCGCCAGGCGCGTCGCATCGCTGCACCCGGTGCTAAGCTCTTCCCGCTCGATCTCTCGGGGTAGGCGTCCACTCGCCGATGAACTCGCCTAGAGCCCGGCTCTTGATGATGTGTGTGCCGAGGAAGGACAAGTCGAACTCCCCGCCTCCACGGCCCACTTGGCCACCCGCCCGGCCGCTTCCCCGTTGCGCAAGTATGGTTTCCAGCGGTGCCGTAGTTACCACCCGGACGGGATGGCCTTGGAAGTAGTGCCGTAACTTCCGGGATGCGATAAGTACCGTGTAGAGCATCTTCTCGGTACCGTGGGTACCGTGTCTTGGCATCCCGCAGAACTTCGCCGATGAAGTACACCGGGCGTTGAATGCGCCGGGTGCGAGATTCGGATTCCGTAAGGTCGCTCTCGCTCGTCGTGGGAGACGGGGCCGGAGCCCCCGGTGGTGCGGTGGTGACGCAATGGTCGTCGTCGAGGGTAGCCGGAGCGGATCCCGCCCCGCCCATAATGTGAGACGTGGTCGGAGCCGGAGCCCCCGGTGGGGTGGGATCAACGCGTCCATCCTTGTCTTTCCTGGCCGTGGTCCCCGCTTCGCCCAAATCATGCGACGAGGTCGGAGCCGGAGCCCCCGGTGAAGCCGGGGAGCCACACCGTCCGCAGGAGTCGTTGCGCCGGGGACCGCCCGGTGCCCCACCCGGCAGGCCGGAGCGGCCGCGTCGCGCGCCATGTCGTGAGGGAGAGCGTCCGTAGCCCCCGGTGCTCCAGCGCTCGCGAGCTGGTCGCGGCGGAGCCCCCGGTCCGCTTGGCCCGCCGCCTTCGAGCCGTCAAGGCACCCGCGTTTGCTGGTTCGCCGAGAACCGCGAGGCGCTCGCTCCAGCCGCTCGACCACCAGGGCCGCACCGACCACTTGCGGGTTGGCCGCTATGTACAGGAGCAGTGGTTCACCCGGTTCCGGGCGACTAGAACGGCGCAGAGGACAGGTAGCGCTTGAGGTCTTGCAAGGCTTCATTGGCTTCCCGAGTCCACTCGAATTTGTCCGTCCTCTTCATCGGCTTGAACAGCGGGAGGGCACGTTCGCCTAGGCATGAAATGAATCGGCCAAGGGCCGCCATGCTCCCGGCCAGGCGTTGCACGTCCCTGAGCCGCCTTGGGGGCGGATTTCTTCGATGGCCCGGATTTTCTCGTGGTTTGCTTCGATCCCGCGGTGCGAGACCAGGAAGCCGAGTAGCTTCCCGCCGGTACGCCGAAGACGCACTTCTCCGGGTTGAGCTTCACCCGGTTGCGGTGCAGATTGGAGAAGGTCTCCTCTAAGTCGAACAGAGAGACGGTGCCTTGCGGCTCTTAATGACCAAGTCGTCGACATACGCCTCCACGTTCCTCCCGATTTGCGAGTCCAGGGTTAAGCGCATGGCCCGTTGGAACGTGGGGCCTGCGTTTTTGAGACCGAAAGGCATGCTTACGTAGCAAAGCTCCCTGCGGGAGTCATAAAAGCAGTCTTCTCCTCATCCTCCTTAACCATACAGATTTGGTGGTACCCGGAGTACGCATCCAACATGCAAAGCAGGTCACAGCCTGCGGTGGAGTCTACTACGGAATCTATCCGGGCAACGGAAACGGGTCCTTCGGGCAAGCCTTGTTCAGGTCGGTGTAGTCCACGCACATCCGCATCTTGCCGTTATTCTTGGGCACGACCACCGGGTTGGCGAGCCACGTCGGGTGCGTGACTTCCCGGATAAACTTGGCCTCCGTAAGCCTCTTGACTTCGGCCCGGATGAAGTCCTCGCGCTCGGGGCTTGGCGCCTCGCCCGCCGCTTCACGGGTCTTGCGGCGGGGTCGACCTTGAGTTGGTGCTCAATCACCCTCCCGGGTATGCCCGGCATGTCCGGAAGATGCCGGGCAAAGATGTTGCTGTTTGCTTGGAGGAAGGTGATGAGCGCGAGTTCCTATTTCGGGTCGAGGTCACCACCGATGGTGGTGGTCTTGTCCTCCGAGCCCCCGAAAGCTTTGCCCGCTTGGGGCCGAATTGCACGAGCGGGCTTCTCCGGGGTGTCGCGCGCTCTCTTCATGCCGGTGTCCTCCTCTCGCTGCCATTTCGGCCGCCAAGATGTCCTCGAGGCAAGCCATCGCCTTGACAGCATCCGCCCTCTCCACGATGACGCCCTTCGGGCCCGGCATCTTCGGCGTGAGGAAGGCGTGATGCGGGACAGCCATGAACTGGTTTATGCCGGGTCTCCCAATGATGGCGTTGTAGGGGAGGCCGATGTCCGCGACGTCGAAGAGGAGCTTCTCCGTGCGTAAGTTGTCCCGGGTGCCGAAGGTGACCGGGAGCTCAATCCTACCCAAGGGGCGGGAGCTACCCGGGAGCACGCCGACGAAAGCGCGCGAGGGCTGCAGCTCGGCACGCGCCCACCGCGGAGAGTCGTAGACTTTCGGGGTGATGAGGTTGAGGCTCGCGCCTCCGTCGATGAGGGTGTGCCCCACCTTCTTGTTGCAAATGGTGGGCGATACGACCGGGGGATCTTCCCTTGGTGTTATCCGGGCCCACCATGTCGCTCTTGTCGAAGGTGATGGGAACATCCGCCCACTTTAGCAGAGGAGCCGCGGCCTTGCCCTCGGTGATTGCGAGGACCTTGCGGCGGAAGCGCTTGGCCTCGCCTTTGGACGTGAAACTCGAGGATCCCCCGCTGATCACAGCGATGGAGTTGTCCGCGCTCCGGTATGCCTCGACTTCCTCCTTCTCCTCCTCCTTCTCTTTCTCGGCCTTCTCGGCCGCCCGCCGCTCATCGCGCCGCTTGATGCTCGCCTGGATGTAACGACACTCCGACCGGTCGTGGTCGTTGGTGCGGTGGAAGTAGCACGCGAAGGTACCCGGGGATTTTGCTGGGCCACGTGATGTTGCGCAGGCGCTTTGAGAGGGCCGCGCAGCCCCGAGGAACGAGGGGTCGAGCTCCTTTCTCTTACGCTTGGGGTGGCGCTCCGGGGACGTCTCCGCTTCCGGCCGTCGAGGTTGTGGGCGGAGGTGCGCTCACGCTCGCGTCCCCGCTCGCGCGAGCGCTCAATGCCGACGCGTGCGTCCTCCCTCGCGGCGGCGTCCGTTGAGGTCGTTGCGCAGGTCGCGGTGCCCCCGCGCTCGCGGGGAGTGGACGGGCGCGCGTCCTTGGCGCGGTTGGCGCGGCGGTTGTTGTCGGTCGGTGGCTGCTGCGGCTGGCGTGACGGTCCCGCCTGGCGCTTGGCCTGCGCCGTATCCGATAGCTTACCTACTCCGGTGAGCCACTCCCTTGCTTGCTCTCCCCCGCCGATCACGCCGGCGGGTTGTTGAGCATGGTCTTCACGGCGGTCGGGGGTCGTCCCCTCTTCTTCCGGGAAGAGGCGACGCGCAGTAGCGCGCTCGGACGCGAGCGGCGTGACGGCTCGGGCGTGGCGGTCGGCTCCCCGCTGGTCCTCTGCCGCATGTTCGGCCGCCGAGGCGCCGGGATGGTCACCGTGAACGGAGCGGTCCGCACGGCGACGGTCGCGGCGACGGCGCCCGGTGGACGCCTGGCCGGAGACGCTATCTTCCGTCCGCGGCGTGTCCGAGGATCTCTGCATGGTTGCGTGGGAGCTCCGCAGCACGCAGCGAAATCTACGATCTTCCCCTTCCTGGCGCGCCAAATGTCGGTGTGTGAGTACACCTCCGGATGGGGGCTCGTCAAGACTCCCTTCGGATAGGTTCGCTGAAGAACGGATTCGCTCGTGCCCTGGCGCAGATGATTCACGCGAGCAAGAACACGGGAGAGTTATCCAGGTTCGGGCCGCACCGGGTGCGTAATACCCTACGTCCCGCTGGTGTGTGTATTCGGTTGTTCTTGTCTTTACACCGGAGTCTCCCCTCCTTTTATAGGATAAGGAGAGGAGCACCGTACACGTACCCGGGGTACCCGGACACCCGGTGGGGGTCCGGTCCTTCTTGAGATTTCCCGACACGATCCCGACTAAATCCGTTGCGGTCTCTTCTCCTCGGTTCGCGCTCCGAGTCTCTTCCATCCCATTGGACGAGAGCCCTCCCGGCACGGTGGCGGAGCGGCTTCCCGAGGCGCGGCGCACGGGGAAGCCGCGCGCACGTCCCGTCGGGCTGCGGCGTCGCCACGAGCACTCGAGTGCCGCATTAACTCCGGGTGGTTGGGGCGTCGGAGGAAGCTACCGGGAAGCTTCGTTCCCCCGACGCTCCTGCTCCTCCGGTCTTCATGGGCCTCGTGGGCTTCGTGGGTCTTGCGGACTTCCTCTCCTGCGGGCGCCGCCTTCGTCCATGGGCCGGAAACGGCCCACGCCCGGTTAGGGGACCCCCGATCCCCCTACACCGACAACGACTTATCAACAAAGGAAACGTGATTCTCCTGTTGCATGCATATTACAGCTACAGGAATGGCCTACTAATTTGTAGAAAATGATATACAAGAAAACAATGGCAAGATCCTAGGATGTCGGATGCATGGAACCTCTTGGCTTATTGCGCTCAAGAAGCTCCCAATACGCTCGGCACCTTAGCAAGACCCTAGCACACTTGATGCATGGAACCTCGCTCAATGTCTGACATGGTGTTGGGAACTATGGACTCTCCGATACTCACCCCTAGTCCTCTCACACTGGCTGCGCTGACTCTAACCCACGTTCCACGCGACGTGCTGCATGCAGTACTCTTCGACCTCGTGAGGAAGAAGACATGATTGTAGAATAACTCGATCGATTTATTTTCCATGAGTCACGTATGGCGAAGGGGCAAATTAGTCAGGTCTGACTTCTCTCGAGCAAATATTGCAAATAGGAGATGATAAAAGTGACGGTAGTGGTTGATAAGGGAAGAAAGTTCATATTGGCAGTGGATAAGGAAATTAAGATTTTATAGTGGGTAATAAGGACCTTCAATATATTATGGTGGTTGATAAGGAATTTTTCCTAACTTTTTTTTTGGAAATAAAGAATCACATTCATATTGGAGACAAACAAGAAAAGGCTACCGTTGTCTTATATCACATTATACTTGCAGTTCAAAGACACTCAAGCTCAACTGATAGGAAGACCATACTTCGTCTAACTTGACATTAACTGTTAAATAAGTCAATAAAAAATCTATCTTATTTCTCACATGTGGCTCAGCACACGAGGCACATCAGAGCCTTTGAGAGGCTTGAAAGAAGTCATTTGCTCCACCTTCCATACATCTACAGAAACAAAGAACAAATGATTCTCTAATTACTTATTTTATTATGATAACAAATGTAATACTTCATGCTAGGCGAATAAATATGTTTTACATACTTTTTTTATTATATCAGGGAAGATGTTTTAGCTTGGGTGATTCCTGAATGTAGAAAAATAACACATAAGGAACAACCTTATTCAAACTACAATATAAGATTATTTTTGTCGAAGGAATGTACCTTCACTTTCATAAGAAGATCATAGCAAGTCATATTGGGCACGGAAATAATCAGTAAAAAATCAAGTCCACATCATGTTCCTATATTCAAAGTTTACAACATATTAAACACGTCAAATACAAGCCTTCAAAAAAAAACATGTCAAATATAGTAATAATTGTGTTACAAATTAACACGAGTAAAGAAAAAAATAAGATCATGGTAACAATGAGAATAACAATACGTAAATCAACAACAACGAGCATGTGAGGAGGTGCCATGACACTAGTCCAAACAAGGTCCCCTAGAACAATTTGCTTCCCTTCAGTGATGTTGAGAAAAAGAAGCCAGCCAACATCTGATTATATAGTGGCTTGGAGCGGTGCAGATGATATCTTATGGATTTCCAAAATTGATAAATATTAGCAATATTTGGATATAGTACCTTGCAAAACAACAAGCGGACAGATTGTATGTATAATAGGTATAGCGTATAGATTTTCCATCCTTTGCATCAATTCAATAAAATTTATTATAGCTCCATGAATATATGAATATGGAAATCTTATGAGGTCGCAAGAAAGGTCTTATTGATAGCAGTATCGAAGCCAACAAGATACAATATTCTTCCAAATAGAACCACGTGAAATCTATATGCATCACAAAAGATTAAATGAAAAATAAAAGTAGAGTACTACATTTCACAACCAACACACCTCTAACGCTGCAACTAGTTAAGATCTTGGTAACAATTAGAATAACAACACATAAATCAACAACAACGAGCATGTGAGGATGTGCCATGACACTAGTACAAACAAGTTCCTCTCGAACAATTTGCCTCCCTTCTAGATTCTCGAAACCTTGGTACCGACCGATGTTGAGAAAGAGAAGCTAGAGAACATCTCATTATATAGTGGCTTGGAGCGGTGCAGATGATATCCTATGGATTTACTAAATTGATAAATAGTAGCAATATTTGAATATCGTATCTTGCACAACGACAAGTGAAGAGATCCTATGTATAATAGGTATAGCCTATAGATTGTCCATCCTTTGCTTCCATTCAATAAATTTAATTATAGCTGCATGAATATATGAATATCGAAATCTTGTGAGATCGCAAGACAGATCTTATCGATAGCAGTATCAAAGCAAAAAAGATACAATATTTTTCCAAATAGAACCATGTGAAATCTATATGCATCACAAAAGATTAAATGAAAAAAACGTAGAGTACTACATTTAAAACCAACAGACCTCTAACGCCGCAACTGGTTCAGATCTTGGTAACAATGAGAATAACAATACATAAATCAACAACAACGAGCATGTGAGGAGGTGCCACGACACTAGTCCAAACAAGTTCCTTTAGAATAATTTGCTTCCCTTCTAGATTCTCGGAAACCTTGGTATCGAGTGATGTTGAGAAAGAGAAGCCAGAGAACATCTGATTATATAGTGGCTTGGAGTCGTGCAGATCATATCTTATGGATTTAAAATATTGATAAATAGTAGGAATAGTTGGATATGGTTTGATAAATAGTAGCAATATTTGGATATAGTATCTTACAAAACGACAAGCGAAGAGATTGTATGTATAATGGGTATAGCCTATAGATTGTCCATCCTTTGCTTCCATTCAATAAATTTAATTATAGCTGCGTGAATATATGAATATCAAAATCTTGTGAGGTCGCAAGAGAGATCTTATCGATAGCAGTATCGAAGCTACATGATGAACAGGGTGGGCCACAACCTACCTTAGATTTGTGCTGCGACACACCCCAACCCACTCCTATGGGTGATGACAAATGGCCAACAGCCCAACAAACCATGCCAAGTAGCTAGAGCCAACGTTGCAACCAATAAGCAAACACACAATGCGTAACTAGCAAGAAGAGGCATTGATTGAACATTTCAAGTTTCAACCTTCTACCATAAGAAAAGGATATTTGGCACTCAGCGGTTCAATCTTACATGGTTTCAAAATTTGTTTGAATTCTAGTGTCAAGAACAATGTTGCATTTTGCTTTTTATGCTTGTTGTTCAAAATGCCATTATTATTGTGTTTGATGAATTTTTGTACCTCTTGAAGAAGCTACGTACAAATTAAAAAAAGAAGAATGAGGCAAAGTTGATGTCATCAGGTGTGCACGTATGGGTCGCAAGCTACGTAGCTAGCCAATGCACGCATGACCCTGGTACTCGATATGGAAGAAAGTATAGGTATATGTATGGCTTGGGTACGAGAATGCATGAGCATGGGAGAAAATATTATTTGCCGACTCCTTCGAGGCGGCGACTCGCGGTATCTACACGACTACTCCGACGCTTGTACTCATCGTATGGCAGCTGTCGTGAATAGGTGGAAAGAAGCAAAAGGGGCCACCCGGCAACGGCAGTAGGTAGATGTCGCGACGTTGCTCCCTTGGATACGATCGGGAGAATGGAAGGCTAATCACCAACTAATCATCCCGTGTTACAAGTAAAGAAAAGAAATTATTGTGGTTGACGTGAGAATGGAAATCACTGACCTATACATGGCAATACGACATCTGGTTGAGAGCTAGGATGCGGCTTCTCTCCTCCCCTCCTCTCCTCCCATGCATACTCCCGATGATGTGGCATAGTTTGATTGAATCAGTTTTTACCTATGGATCCAGCCTAACGCAGTACTCGTTAGCAACAGTTTTTGTCTAGCGGAAAATAAGGAAGGGAGACGCGTTTCCGAATCTGTAATTTTCATAGATCACAAAAAATTGAGATCTCAAAAAAAAAGATCACAAAAAATTGACAGATTACTTATATCATCCAAAAAATAATATATTAATCAATTTAAATTAATCACAGAGTTGTCGCAAAAAATAAAAGAACTAATCACAGAGAAAAAACAAAAAAGAAAAGAAAACTGACAGTGAACTTGAGCAAAGCTGAGAGTTTTTCCGATTTCTTCTTTTTAACAGAGCTTGTAGTCGTAAAGTTCAAGGATAGTTGCTCTTTTTTTCTTAAGATTCATTCATCATACGGTGATAGAAAATATAAAACTTAACGTTTTATGCTTTATGGGAAGGATAGATAATGGATACGTGTCCTCCGTTGGGTTGGGTTCTCAAAGGAAAAAGGGTGATCCAATCAAATTTTGCCACATAATCAGGAGTCGTGAAAAGAATTGAATTGGTCGCCGTAGGAACGGAAAGTTCTTGATCCAATATACATGGCAACACCAAAGCCGGTTGATGGCTGTCCATTCACAAAAAGAGTTTGCTCACGGCGGAGTCGGCACCTAGCCGGGGAAAGGAAAGTTTTGTCACTGTAAAGCTGGTGCTAGGCCGGAAGACGCACTCACATGCATGCCATCAACCGCCTCATCTGGCCTATAAAAGGAGTACTGCTCCTTCACCCCGGGGAGGACACACACACTGGTTACACACAGACGAAATACACACAGAAAAAGAGGATACACACACTGGTTACACACACAGGACATACACAACACCACCACCATACACACACACCGGCCACCAAAAGAAAGAAACGCACGCACGCAAGAAGGCCAGACTTGGCAATTGCGAATGGGCAGCAAGCTGCTGACTGGTGCTAATCTGCAAGACTCGTTCGGAGTGCAGCGGCATCGAGTCGCTGATGCGCTGTCGACACCAAGCCGTCTGCATCGATGTTGAAGGCTGCGGAGAGTGACGTGTTAGCCGGGAAGATCGTTGGAGAAGCTCTGCCATGGCGCTTTCCGAGGAAGCCCACTCTAATCATGTTGACTGTGCCCGCAAAGCCAAGATCACTTGTATTCTACTTCCGTGGAAAAAGAAGTATCAAAAGCTCAGAAGCAAAACCACACGTACATGTGATGAAATAGAGAACCGTTCGTGGCATACGTCTCCAAGCGCGCTGATGTCCGCTGAATCAGCTGGGAGCACTAGAGACATCGTCGCTCCCGACGTCAGGAAGCTCATCCACGGTGCGCTGAGGCCTTGGGGCCAATAGCCAGTGTCTCCATCTAGCCAAGAAAACCGACAACGCTGCTAGTACAACTAACATCTAGTGCACCCCTTCTCATGCATGACTACTAGGACCTGTCATCCGTGACCGACGAGGCTGTATGACTCCGCCGTACCGACGAGGACGGCTGCACCATCAACGGAACCATGGACCGACGAGGCCGTGTCTCACAGTACGCTCACGTTTCATCTTATGCAACACATCCACTATGACCCCATGCATGTCATCTCTGACCGATGAGGCCGGACGACAAGGCGGATGTTGCCAGACCGACGAGGGTGGTTGTACCACCAACGGCTAACGAGGCGGTACCACTCTCACATCTCCTCTTATGCAACCTCACCACTGCGACTTCATGTCATCTGTGACTGAAGGAGCCGGACAACACGGTGGGTGCTGTCGGACCGACGAGGATGGCACACTATTGATGGCACCATTGGTCGACGAGGTCATGGAAAACGTCAAGCCCTACACTTACTTTAATTTCGACAATATATACATCATGCATGGAGGAGACAAATTGAAGACGACGACGATGACCACGCGCAGTTTAATCAGAGGTTCCTTGTAGGTTTGTCTACGAGGGTAATTAACCGAGAGTTTTATGAAGCCCAGGGAACAACGAGATCACGATCGGATGACTGGCTGTCAGAGCTATGGAGTGCAATTATATCAAAGGAACTTATTATTTTGTTGAAATATATGGTTTTTATTTGTTCTAATTTATTTGTGTACTTAGTAAACTGGCACGCCCGCACTATCTCTTTTCTTTTCTTAATGACAATGTCGTAAGAGAGATATACTACTTTTCGTATCAAACATATTGTTGATTTACTATATTTGTAAGAAAATCTATTAATCTCTTTAAATTTTTTAATGTAAGTTGGTACCTCAAATTTGTTGTGTAGGAAAACAATTGTAGATCCACCCTAACTTTGAATCCTAGCTCCATCACTAATTGTGAGATTACCTATTTCTATTCTTATATCCACTATGAATTCCATCCATATCGATCATTTATGCATGTTCCATGTTTTGATCACAAAACTATCATATTGTCAAGCTAGGATAAAGGTTTACTTGAGGCTCCGCTAATAATAAAATATGTGAAATGGTAAAATAGTTAAGAGAAAATTCCATGTATGGCCTCCAAAAAGATGAGGCTTCCTTCTATGGCCTCCAAAAAATAAAACTTTCCTGTGAGGCCCAATTTTGGTTTTGAGTGCCTTCTTAGGCCCTTCCATCTAGTCCGTGAGTATGTGCCATTTATTCCCAGCATGTCCCACAATCTACAATTATGTACTGACAAGATGGATCCTAATGCAACATTCTTGCTGAAAATTAAATTGGTGGGAACTCTTAAGAAGGCTAGGAAGGATGTTAAATGTTTCAGTTTTGAGATAATTGTGGATTCAGACTTGACAAATTTTAAGGATCTTGTTGAATCAGTGGTAGACAAGTACCCTCCCTGTTATTTGGAAGTGTGTCATGTTCAATATTATGATGAAGATCAGAAATCCTTTCCAGAGATAACTTCTGATCAAGACTTGATGGCAATGTTTAGTAAGCATTGCAAGAAGCAAAAGAAGGCTCAGCCTATGATTTCAGCCTATGAATTACATGTTCTGCCCAATGTGACTGTGTGTGGATGCTTTGGTCTGTGTATGTGACTATATGTGTGTGCTTGCTTGGTTTGTGTATGTGACTGTGCCTTATGGTGAAACTTTGCAAACTTGCATGTGCTGCCTAATTTATGTTTCAACTCAATCTACAATTATGTACTTGCGCAATTCATGTGTGAAACCTTGAATTTTATATACGACGTTGTGTCTGATATTTCTTTTTCTGCAAATATAAACTAAAAAGAAAATTTGAATAATTATGGAAATTCAAAATGAAAAAATAATGTGCAAATTTCATCTGGTTCAATTTTTAAACAAGCTAAAATTTTAAAACAAGCCGAAATACATGTTTCCTATTTATACAACAACCAAAAGTAAATACTGTCAGTAGAATTTTTTCTATTCCATGGATAAAATAGTCTTTTTACATTAGACTTAACACTGTTAGTTTTTGAAACTAACGGAAGGGCCACGAGAGGGAACTCAAAAACGAAATTGGGCCTCACAGGGAAGTTCCATTTTCTGGTGGCCATAGAAGGAAGCCTCATCTTTTTGGAGGCTATACGTGGAATTTTCTCAATAGTTAACTATTGCATTCATATGTCTTCAAGCATGACTTATCAACAAAGGGAATGTGATTCTCCAGTTGCATGCATATTACAGCTACAGGGACGGTCTACTAATTTGTAGGAAATGATATGCAAGAAAACAATGGCAAGACCCTAGGTTGTCGAATGCATGGAACATCTTGGCTTATGGCGCTCAAGAACCTCCCAATACGCTCGGCACCATAGCAAGACCCTAGCACGCTGGATGCATGGAACCTCACCCAATGTCCGACATGGTGTTGGATACTATGGACTCTCCCACACTCACCCCTAGTCCTCTCACACTGGCTGCGCTGACTCTAACCCACGGATTCACGTTCCACGCGACGGGCTGCATGTCGTACTCTTCAACCTTGTGTGGAAGAAGACATGATTGCAGAGTAACTCGATTGATTTATTTTCCATGAGTCACTTGTGACGAAGGGGCAAATTGGTTAGGTGTAACTTCTCTCATGCAAATATTCCAAATAGCACATGATAAATGTGACGGTAGTGGTTGATAAGGGAAGAAAGCTCATATTGGTAGCGGATAAGGAAATTGAGATTTTACAGTGGGTAATAAGGAACTTCAATATATTATGATGGTTGATAAGGAATTTTTCCTAACCTTTTTTTTGGAAATAAAGAATCATATTCATGTTGGAGACAAGCAAGAAATGACTACCATTGTCTTACATCACATTATACTTGCAGTTCAAAGACACTCAAGCTCGATTGATAGGAAGACTACATTTGGTCTAACTTGACATTAACTGTTAAATAAGTCAATAAAAAATCTATCTTATTTCTCACATGTGGCTTAGCACACGAGGCACATCAGAGCCTTTGAGAGGCTTGACAAAGAAGTCATTCGCTCCACCTTCGATACATCTACAGAAACAACGAACAAATGATTCTCTAATTATTTCTTTATTATGATAACTAATATAATACTACATGCTAGGCGAATAAATATGTTTTACATACTTTTTTTATTATATCAGGGAAGATGTTTCAACTTGGGTGATTCCTAAATGTAGAAAAATAACACATAAGGAACAACCTTATTCAAACTACAATATGAGATTATTTTTGTCGAAGGAATGTACCTTCACTTTCATAAGAAGATCATAGACAGTCATATTGGGCATGGAAATAATCAGTAAAAATCAAGTCCACATCATGTTCCTATATTCAAAGATTACAACATATTAAACATGTCAAATATAAGCCTTCAAAAAAAACATGTCAAATATAGTAATAATTGTGTTACAAATTAACACGAGTAAAGAAAAAAATAAGATCATGGTAACAATGAGAATAACAATACGTAAATCAACAACAACGAGCATGTGAGGAGGTGCCATGACACTAGTCCAAACAAGGTCCTCTAGAACAATTTGCTTCCCTTCAGAAACCTTGGTAGCGAGTGATGTTGAGAAAGAGAAGCCAGAGAACATCTAATTATATAGTGGCTTGGAGCGGTGCAGATGATATCTTATGGATTTCCAAAATTGATAAATAGTAGCAATATTTGGATATCAGTGTCTTGCAATACGACAAGCGAAGAGATTGTATGTATAATAGGTATAGCCTATAGATTGTCCATCCTTTGCTTCCATTCAATAAATTTAATAATAGCTGCATGAATATATGAATCTGGAAATCTTGTGAGGTCGCAAGAGAGGTCTTATTGATAGCAGTATCGAAGCCAAGAAAATACAATATTCTTCCAAAAAGAACCACGTGAAATCCATATGCATCACAAAAGATTAAATGAAAAATAAAAGTAGAGTACTACATTTCACAACTAACACACCTCTAACGCCACAACTAGTTAAGATCTTGGTAACAATGAGAATAACAACACATAAATCAACAACAGCGAGCATGTGAGGATGTGCCATGACACTAGTCCAAACAAGTTCCTCTAGAACAATTTGCTTCCCTTCTAGATTCTCGGAAACCTTGGTACCGAGTGATGTTGAGAAAGAGAACCCAGAAAACATCTAATTATATAGTGGCTTGGAGCGGTGCAGATGATATCTTATGGATTTAAAAAATTAATAAATAGTAGCAATATTTGGATATCGTATCTTGCAAAACGACAAAAGAAGAGATTGTATGTATAATAGGTATAGCCTATAGATTGTCCATCGTTTGCTTCCATTCAATAAATTTAATTATAGCTGCATGAATATATGAATATCGAAATATTGTGATATCGCAAGATAGATCTTATCGATAGCAGTATCGGAGCAAACAAGATACAATATTTTTCCAAATAGAACCATGTGAAATCTATATCCATCACAAAAGATTAAATGAAAAATAAAAGTAGAGTACTACATTTAACAATCAACGGACCTCTAACGCCGTAAGTGGTTAAGATCTTGGTAACCATGAGAATAAGAATACGTAAATCAACAGCAACGAGCATCCGAGGACGTGCCATGACACTAGTCCAAACAAGTTCCTCTAGAACAATTTGCTTCCCTTCTAGATTCTCGAAAACTTTGGTAGCGAGTGATGTTGAGAAAGAGAAGCCAGAGAACATCTGATTATATAGCGGCTTCGAGCGGTACAGATGATATCCTATGGATTTACAAAATTGATAAATAGTGGCAATATTTGGATATCGTATCTTGCAAAATGACAAGCGAGGACATTGTATGTATAATAGGTATAGCCTATAGATTATCCATCCTTTACTTCTATTCAATAAATTTAATTATAGCTGCATGAATATATGAATATCAAAATCTTGTGATGTCGCAAGAGAGATCTTATCGATAGCAGTATCAAAGCTACATGATGGACAGGGTGGGGCGCAACCTACCTTAGATCCGTGGAACGACACACCCCAACCCACTCCTATGGGTGATGACAAATGGCCAACAGCCCAACAAACCATGCCAAATAGCTAGAGCCGACGTTGCAACCAACAAGCAAACACACAATGCGTAACTAGCAAGAACAGGCATTGATTGAACATTTCAAGTTTCAACCTTCTACCATAAGTCTTTGAATCGGAGAGGAGTGTGCAGGTGGTGGACCAGGTTCTTAACACGGACCCTTGGTGGTAATAATTAGAATTTATTGCAATTGTGCCTCTTTTAGCTTGGTCATGCACCTCTGCCACTCTACGTAGTTCTGCCTGCACCCTTTGCCTTATTCAACCAATACCAAAGAGCAAGGTGCAAGGTATTGTTTTTCTTTAATCTAGCTACGCACAAATGAAAAATAGAATAATGAGGCAAAGTTGATGTCATCAGGTGTGCACGTATGGGTCGCAAGCTACGTAGCTAGCCAATGCACGCATGACCCTGGTACTCGATATGGAAGAAAGTATATGTATAGGTATGGCTTCGGTACAAGAATGCATGAGCATGGAAGAAAATATTATTTGTCGGCTCCTTCGAGGCGGTGACTCGCGGCATCTACACACGACTACTCTGACATTTGTACTCATCGTATGCGGGCTGTCGTGAATAGGTGGCAAGAAGCACAAGGGGCCACCCGGCACCGGTAGTAGGTAGACGTCGCGACGTTGCTCCCTTGGATACGATCCGGAGAATGGAAGGCAATCACCAACTACTCATCCCGTGTTACATAAGTAAAGAAAAGAATTTTTTGTGGTTGACGTGAGAATGGAAATCACTGACCTATACAAGGCAATACCACAGCTGGTTGAGAGCTGGTCATTCACGTCAGGAAAAGAATTGAATTGGTCGGCGTAGGAATGGAAAGTTCTTGACCCATAAGTACATGGCAACACGAAAGCCGGTTGATGCCTGTCCATTCATGAAAGGAGAGTTTACTCACGGCAGAGCTGGCACCTAGCCGGGGAAAGGAAAGTTTGCGTAGCTGCCGCTAGGCCGGAAGACGCGCTCACCACCTCATCTGGCCTATAAAAGGAATACTGCTCCTTCACCCTGGGGGAGGAGACACACACTGGTCGTTACACACAGAAGAAGAGGATACACACACCGCTCACACACACACAGGACATACACAACACCACCACCATCCACACACACCAGCCACCAAGAGAAAGACACACACGGACACAAGGAAGAAGAAGAAGAAGAAGAAGAAGAAGAAGAAGAAGTTCAGAGTTGGCGATTGCGAATGGACAGCGAGCTGCTGGCTGCTGCTAATCTGCAAGGACTCGGTCGGAGTGCAGCGGCATCGAGTCGCTGATGCGCTGTCGACACCAAGCCGTCGGCATCAATGGTGAAGACTGCGGAGCTCGTCGTATCCGACGAGTGACGCGTTAGCCGGGAAGATCGTCAGAGAAGCTCCACCGTGGCGCTCTCCGAGGAAGCCCACTCCAATAATCATGCTGAGTGTGCTCGCCGTATCCAACGAGTGACGCGTTAGCCGAAAAGATCGTCAGAGAAGCGTCGTAGTGCTCTTCGAGGAAGCCCACTCCAACCATGTCGAGTGTGCTCGCAAAGCCACGATCACTTGTATTCTCTCAGGCAAATATTGCAAATAGCAGATGACAAAAGTGACGGTAGTGGTTGATAAGGGAAGAAAGTTCATATTGGTAGCGGATAAGGAAATTGAGATTTTATAGTGGGTAATAAGGAACTTCAATATTTTATGGTGGTTGATAAGGAATTTTCCCCAACTTTTTTTGGAAATAAAGAATCACATTCATATTGGAGACAAGCAAGAAATGACTACCGTTGTCTTACATCACATTATACTTGCAGTTCAAAGACACTCAAGCTCGACTGATAGGAAGACCATACTTGGTCTAACTTGACATTAACTGTTAAATAAGTTAATAAAAATCTTTAATCATCTTTCTTCCTTAATGTCTCACGCCATCTTCATCACTTATACGATTTTCAGGTTCAACCATGAAATTGTCCATCCTTCTTGCCTTCCTCTGTAAAGTGTGAATAACCCCCTTGACCCCTCGCCTATCCTATCGATGGTCATCCTGCTACGAGTGCGGAGAGCCCCACTTCTTCCCGTTCCTCCTGAATTGACCTCCAAATTCGCTTGACTTGCATATAGTGAGACAAGAACATTGCATTTTTCTTTTCCTCTAGTTTCTCCTACACCTTCACTACTTTGGTTAGTCACAAACATAATCACGCATTATCTCATACAATCCTCAAAATACTTCATCTCAACTGAAATACGAAACAAGCCAACAAATCAATTAACTCATTACAATACTCCAAACCATATTTCATAAGAGACAAATAGTATTGTTGTTGCAGTTCAACGAAGACTCAAACATGACTCACAGAGAAGACCATAGGTGGTCTCCAAGTTGAAATTATTAAATATAACTTGATAGAATCTTCTTTAATCATTTCCCTCTCTTATTTCTCACATGTGGCTCAGCACACGAGGCACATCAGAGCCTTTGAGAGGCTTGACAAAGAAGTCATTTGCTCCACCTTCCATACATCTACAGAAACAAAGAAAATATGATTCTCTAATTATTTTTATTATGGTAACAAATATAATACTATAGGCTAGGCGAATAAATATGTTTACATACTTTTTTTATTATATCAAAGAAGATGTTTCAGCTTGGGTGATTCCTTAATGTAGAACAATAACACATAAGGAACAACCTTATTCAAACTAAATATGGTATTATTTTTGTCGAAGGAATGTACCTTCACTTTCATAAGAAGATCATAGCCAGTCATATTAGGCATGAAATAATCAGTAAAAATCAAGTCCACATCATTTTTCCTATATTCAAAGTTTACAACAAAACAAAGATGTCAAATATAAGCCTTCGAAAAAAACATGTCAAATGTAGTAATAATTGTGTTACAAATTAACACCAGTAAAGACAAATCAAATATAGTAATAATTGTCTCAGAAACCTTGGTACCGTGTGATGTTGACAAAGAGAGGCCAGAGAACATCTGATTATATAGTGGGTTGGAGTGGTGCAGATGATATCCTATGGATTTATAAAATTGATAAATAGTAGCAATATTTGGATATCGTATCTTGCAAAACGACAAGCGAAGAGATTGTATGTATAATAGGTATAGCCTATAAATTGTCCATCCTTTGCTTCCATTCAATAAATTTAATTATAGCTACATGAATATATGAATATCGAAATCTTGTGAGGTCGCAAGAGAGATCTTATCGATAGCAGTATCAAAGCCAACAAGATACCATATTCTTCCAAATAGAACCATGTGAAATCTATAGGCATCACAAAAGATTAAATGAAAAACAAAAGTAGAGTACTACATTTAACAACCAACACACCTCAATTGCCGCAACTAGTTAAGATCTTTGTAACAATGAGAATAACAATACGTAAATCAACAACTATGAGCATGTGAGGAGGTGCCATGACACTAGTCCAAACAAGTTCCTCTAGAACGATTTGCTTCCCTTCTAGATTCTCAGAAACCTTGGTATCGAGTGATGTTGAGAAAGAGAAGCCAGAGAACATCTGATTATATAGTGTCTTGGAGAAGTGCAGATGATATCCTATGGATTTACAAAATTGATAAATAGTAGCAATATTTGGATATCATATCTAGCAAGACGACAAGCGAAGAGATTGTATGGATAATAGGTATAGCCTATAGATTGTCCATCCTTTGCTTCCATTCAATAAATCTAATTATAGCTGCATGAATATATGGATATCTAAATCTTGTGAGGTCGCAAGAGAGATCTTATCGATAGCAGTATCGAGGCCAACAAGATACAATATTCTTCCAAGTAGAACCACGTGAAATCTGCATGCATCACAATAGATTAAATGAAAAAATAAAAGTAGAGTACAACATTTAACAACCAACACACCTCTAACGCCGCAACTAGTTAAGATCTTGGTAACAATGAGACTAAGAATACTTAAATCAACAGCAACGAGCATGTGAGGAGGGGCCATGACACTAGTCCAAACAAGTTCCTCTAGAACAATTTGCTTCCCTTCTAGATTGTTAGAAACCTTGGTACCGAGTGATGTTGAGAAAGAGAAGCCAAAGAACATCTGATTATATAGTGGCTTGGAGCGGTGCAGATGATATCCTATGGATTTACAAAATTGATAAATAGTAGCAATATTTGGATATCGTACCTTGGAAAACGACAAGCAAATAGATTGTATGTATAATAGGTATAGTCCATAGATTGTCCATCATTTGCTTCCATTCAATAAATTTAATTATAGCTGCATGAATATATCAATATCGAAATCTTGTGAGGTCGCAACAGTGATCTTATTGATAGCAGTATCGAAGCCAACAAGATACAATATTCTTCCAAATAGAACCATGTGAAATCTATATGCATCACAAAAGATTAAATGAGAAACAAAAGTAGAGTACTACATTTAACAACCAACACACCTCTAACGCCGCAACTAGTTAAGCTCTTGGTAACAATGAGCATTACAATACCTAAATCAACAACAACGCGCATGTGAGTAGGTGCCATGACACTAGTCCAGACAAGTTCCTCTAGAACAATTTGCTTCCCTTCTAGATTCTCAGAAACCTTGGTATCGAGTGATGTTGAGAAAGAGAAGCCAGAGAACATCTGATTATATAGTGGCTTGGAGCGGTGCAGATGATATCCTATAGATTTACAAAATTGATAAATATTAGCAATATTTGGATATCATATGTTGCAATACGACAAGCGAAGAGATTCTATGTATAATAGGTATAGCCTATAGATTGTCCATCATTTGCTTCCATCCAATAAATTTAATTATAGCTGCATGAATATATGAATATCGTAATCTTGTGAGGTCGCAAGAGAGATCTTATCGATAGCGATATCGAAGCCAACAATACAATATTCTTCCAAATTAAACCATATGAAATCTATATGCATCATAAAAGATTAAATGACTTATGAAAGTAGAGTACTACATTTAACAACCAACACACCTCTAATGCTGCAACTAATTAAGATCTTGGTAACAATGAGAATAACAATACTAAAATCAACAGCAACGAGCATGTGACTAGGTGCCATGACACTAGTTCAAACAAGTTCCTCTAGAACAATTTGCTTCCCTTCTAGATTCTCAAAAACCTTGGTACCGAGTAATGTTGAGAAAGAGAAGCCAGAGAACATCTGATTATATAGTGGCTTGGAGCGATGCAGATGATATCCTATGGATTTACAAAATTGATATATAGTAGCAATATTTGGATATCGTATCTTGCAAAACGACAAGCGAAGAGATTGTTTGTATAATAGGTATAGCCTATAGATTGTCCATCCTTTGCTTCCATTCAATAAATTTAATTATATATGCATGAATATGTGAATATCGAAATCTTGTGAGGTCGCAACAGAGATCTTATCGATAGCAGTATCGAAGCTACATGATGGATAGGGTAGACCGCAACCTACCTTAGATTTGTGCTCGACACACCCCAACCCACTCCTACGGGTGATGACAAATGGCCAACAGCCCAAGAAACCATGCCAAGTAGCGCCAGCCCGACGTTGCAACCAACAAGCAAACACACACTGCAGTAACTAGCAAGAAGAGGCATTGATTGAACATTTCAAGTTTCAACCTTCTACCATAAGTCTTTGCATCGGAGAGGAGTGTGCAAGTGGTGGAACAAGTTCTTAGCACAGACCCTTGTTGGTAATAATTAGAAGTTATTGCAATTGTGCCTCTTTTGGCTGTCATGCACCTCTGTCACTCTACGCAGTTCTGTCTGCACCTTTTGCCTTGTTCAACCAAGACTTAAGAGCAAGGTGCAAGGTATTGTTTTTCTTAATCTAGCTCCAATTGATGTATTAAATTCATATTAATGTGATCTATTTAAGCACAGTAACATACCAAATTTATAATTTTGTCTATATAATTGGATTGTTGTATTGTAGATTAGTGAAAGATGAAGAGATGGAAATACTGCGTCTCTTTTTCAAAAAATTACAGCAAAAAAATTCTTCAGCTTCGCCTTCGGTTCCCTCAAGTGAAGCAATAACTCATGATTCAAATAGATACGTTGTGACTATCCACTTGACTGATGCCTCAAGAAAGAACAAATGAAGGTGAAGACAATGTGATTTGGAGGAAGAGGAATTTCAAAAACATGAGGCCAATGGCAGCAAACCTGCTCCATCTTCTTTGATTCAACAATGCCACCACCCCATTGTATGTTATCACGAAGGATCAGGATGTAGTTCAAAGAGCGTATACCTTGAAAGGTCCATTTAAACCTTATGCACAGTAAGAAAAGGATATTTGGCACTCAGTAGTTCAATCTTACATGGTTGAGAGCTGGCCATTCACGTAAGGAAAAGAATTGAATTGGTCGGCGTAGGGATGGAAAAAGTTCTTGACCCATAGCAGTACATGGCAACACGAAAGCCGGTTGATGGTTGTCCATTCACGAAAGGAAAGTGTGCTCACGGCGGAGCTGGCACATAGCCGGGGAAAGGAAAGTTTCGTCACTGCGTGCCACCAACCGCCTCATCTGGCCTATAAAAGTAGTACTGCTCCTTCACCCTAGGGGAGGACACACACACTGGTTGTTACACACGACACACAGAAGAAGAGGATACACATACCGGTTACACACACAAGACATACACACCAGCCACCAAGAGAAAGAAACACACGCACCCAAGGAAGAAGAAAAAGGCCAGACTTGCGATTGCGAGTGGGCAGCCAGCTGCTGCTAATCTGCGGAGATATTATGGCCGATTACCCATACTAATCATTTTCCCTCTCTGTTTGTACAACGCATGCATGTCTAGGACTCCTAGGAGGTGATGTCGTGATGCCCATCGGCTCTTGATGATGTTTGTTGTCCCCGATCAGCTCGTGCTCGACGGCCCTCCCGCAGCATTCGGTGTTGTGTGGTATGATCTTGCCGACCCTAGTGGCGCCTGAGACCTGGAAGACTCGGTCGTAGTGCAGCGGCATCGAGTCGCCGATGTGCTATCAACACCAAGCCATCGGCATCGATGGTGAAGGCTGCGGAGCGCGTCGTATCCGACGAGCGACGCGTTAGCCGGGAAAATTGTCAGAGAAGCCCCGTCGTGGTGCTCTCTGAGGAAGCCCACTCTAATAATGTTGAGTGTGCTCGTAAAGCCACGATCAATTGTATTCTACTTCCATGGAAAAAGAAGTATCAAAAGCTCTCGAAGCAAAACCACACGTACATGTGTATATAATTATTGCGTACATACCTTATGCCCCCACCACCTGCTTTTCATTGGAGCATACTCACGGAGCCGTTCGTGCCGTACGTCTCCAAGCGCGCTGATGTCCACCGAATCAGTTGCGAGCACTAGAGACATCGCTCCCGAGTCAGGAAGCTCATCGACAGTGCGCTGAGGCCTTGAGGCCAACAGCCAGTATCTCCATCAAGACAAGAAAACCGGCAACGCTGCCAGCTAACGTCTAGTGCACCCCTTCTCATACACGACTACTAGGCCGGATGACTCCGCCAGACCGACGAGGATGGCTGCACCATCAACGGAACCACGGACCGACGAGGCTGTGTCTCACATTGCGCTTTCGTTTCATCCTATGCAACACATCCGCTACGACCCCATGTCGAGGCCGGATGACAAGGCGGATGCTACCGGACGGACGAGAACGGTTGCACCACCAATGGCTGACGAGCCCGTGCCACTTTCACATCTTCTCTTATGCAGCCTCACCACTACCATTTCATGTCATCCGTGACCGATGAGGAGGATGACAAGGCAGGTGCCCTCAGACCGACGAGGACAGTGCGCTATCGATGACACCATGGGTCGACGAGGTTGTGGATCACGTCAAGCCCTACACTTACCTTAATATCGACAATATATACATGATGCATGGAGGAGACAAAGTGAAGAAGAGGACAATGACCACACCCAATATATCGGAGGTAGGTTCGTCATTTAACCGGGAGCTTTATGAAGCCCTGGGAACTGGCCGTTAAGGCTATGGAGCGCAATTATATCAAAAGGATTTATAATTTTGTTGATTCAAGGAATTAATGAAATACATGATGTTTCCTACTTGTTTTATTTGTTCTTATTTACTTGTGTACTGGGTACACTGGCACGCCTGCACTATCTCTTTCCTTTTCTTAACGACATTGTCACGAGAGAGATATACCACTTTTCATGTCAAACGTATTGTTGATTTACTATATTTGTAAGAAAATATATTAATCTCTTGAATTTTTTAATGTAAGTTGGTACCTCAAATTTGTTGTGCAGGAAAACAATTGTAGATCCACCCTAACTTTGAATCCTAGCTCCATCACTAATAATTGATAGATTACCTATTTCTATTCTTATATCCACTATGAATTCCATCCATATCGATTATTCATGCATGTTCCATGTTTTGATTACAAAACATTATCATATTGCCAAGCGAGGACAAAAGTTTACTTGAGGCTCTGCTAATAATAAAATATGTGAAATGATAAAATAGTTGACTATTGCATTCATATGTATTCAAGCACAAAGGGAACGTGATTCCCCACAAAAAATAATGATTTAAATAATTAAAATTATATGTTAAAAAAACTATGCAAATGGTAAAGGGTACAATACTTAATATTAATTATTTCCACCACCGGACAACATGAAGCCCCATGAGTAGTGGACATACCTTCTCTCTATGACTTTTGATGCATTTGTAAATTAAGCCTGGTGACTGTTGTACATGTGTGAGTTTGTGATTGTCATGTATTCTTTTGTTAACAATCCATGGCAAACGATGTTTGATGTAAGAGTAATTCATCAATATGTCGTAAGTCAAGCATTCATCCTTATATGATTACTAGCAACCATGCATGTGCTACACACACATGCCAAGAGTCAATTATGTAGATGACATTTTTCGCAAAAAAAAATGTAGATGACATGGTTAAGAGTTTTTCTACACCAAAGTTGTATCATATTTTCTGTGTTATAATACTTATTTTGGTTTGAAACAATACATGAAAAATCAGCATAAATGGGTCACTTATTTTTCCTTCCTATGTACACACTATATATGTACACCTAACTATAACTAACCAGGAAATGTACACCACATAAGACTACTCAGCAACATGTTCCGCTTCAACGAACAATCACAGCTACAGGTCATATCCCCCCCCCCCACACACACACACCACACACACACACACACGAGAGAAGAAAGTTCTCTACAACAGTGCTGCAAACCCATTTATTTACGACACCAATCGGACATACCCAACATATCTCATCCCTCCCATGATTTCTGCCGCAAAGGAACTTAAGGAATCGGCTAGATCCAACAACACCAAGCCAGCAACTCAAGTTATGGAACCCATTGAGTCAAGCTGAAAAAAACAAGAGCTGGCTGTCACCCATGTTACATTCAATTCTATAACTGGAATGGGATATTACGTACGGTGAATCCTTTCTGAGCCACCGGAAAAGGTCACCTTTCCTTCCAAGCCACTGGAAAAATGTTTTTCCCTTTTGTGCCTCTGATTGAAATTTTACTTCCCCAATGTGCCACTCCCTACATTTCAACATCTTAACCATTTCATATATTTTTGGATTGTAAAAATTAAATTAAAAGTGAATTTGAAACTTTTCAAATACTCAACACAAAAATCCATAAAAATTTAATTACTCAACAAGTAATTTCTTTCATCCCTGGAGAGTAAGAAAAAGTGTTTTCAAATAATCAGGCAAGTATTTGCTTCCTTAGTCAAATACTTTTCCTTTTTTTACCAAAACAATTAGTTATCAAACACTAATATTTCTGAAAAAATTTCAAATGTTAGAGAAACACAAGGAAACAAAATTTTCTATTAGCAAAGTTTTAAAATCCATTTTATTTTATATTTTGAAAGTACAGTAAATAGTATTAAGCTGGTAGAGAGTGGCATAGAAGGATAGAAGATTTTATGATTCTAGCTTTCATACTAAGAGATCATTTCGTACATACAATTCAAGATAATTATGTTGCATGAATATGGCTCCATATGGACGTGTCATGCAACCACAATGTTAGAATTCGCATGCCATATTCGGTTTTTTCTGCAAATGAAGGGATTCCATTAAAATATAAATAGATATAGACACCTTACAAAA
>JAUNZO010000291.1:0-62382 GCA_031894775.1 Chloris gayana | reverse complement strand
GGTGTGTGAGTACACCTCCAAATGGGGGCTGTCCAGGCTCCTTAGGATAGGCTCGGGGAAGAACGGATTCGCTCGCGCGTTAGCGTAGATGATTCAAGTGAGTAAGAACACGGAGAGTTATCCAGGTTCGGGCCGCACTGGGTGCGTAATACCCTACGTCCTGCTGGTGTGTATTTTTTGATGTTCCCCTCTTTACACTGGAGTCTCTCCTCCTTTTATAGGATAAGGAGAAGAGCACTTTATAAACACCGGGGGTATCCGGACACCCGGTGGGGAGTCCGGTCCTTCCTGAGATGCCCAGACACGATCCCGACTAAATCCGTTGCGGTCTCTCCTCCTTGGTTCGTGTTCGAATCTCTTCCACCCTATTGGTCGAGAGCCCTCCCGACACTGTAGCCGCGCGGCTTCCCGAGACGCGGCGCACGGGGAAGATGCGCGCACGTCTGTCGGGCTGCGGCGTCGCCACGGGCACTCGAGTGCCGCATTAACTCCGGGTGGTTGGGGCGTCGGAGGAAACTACCGCGAAGCTTCGTTCTCCCCCGACGCTCCCGCTCCTCCGGCTTTCGCGGGCCTCGTGGACTTCGTGGCTTCGTGGGCTTCCCCGCCCTGCGGCCTCCGTCTTCGTTTGTGGGCCGGAAGCAGCCCACGCGCGGTTAGGGGGACCCCGATCCCCCTACACCGACGGGAGCCCCGACCCGATCGGCCGACCCGCGGGGTCGGAGCGGGGATTGGGGCCACCCGTCGGTGCCCGGTGCCGTTTGGGTTGCTTAGGGGTGTGGCTCTCAAGGAACGGAGCCGCTTGGGCTGCCGGGGCACGACTGCCCGAGGCGTCGCGTCGCTTCGGTTCGCGTGCGGTGGGCCCGCTGGCGTACGCGCTCAAGTAGGGGGTGGCCGGTTGCCCACGGCACGCCTTCCACTTCGCCCTTCGCCTTCCGTCTTCTCAACTTCCTTCTTGCTGCCGCGCTCCCCTTCGCCTTCTTCTCCGCCGATCCGCGCCGCCGCTTTCGTCGCCGTCGTCGCCTGCCGTCAAGATGGCCCGCGGAAGGTCCTCCCCCGCCGCAGCGGTTCGCGTGCGCGCTCGCCGTCGGCGGATGCACCGCCAACGGCGCGGTTGCCCGACGCTAGGGTCGACATGTCGCGGCTTTCGCCCTTCTGCCGGTGGACGGTGATAGGGCCGTTCGCGTTGGGGGGCCTTTGCCGCCGCCGACCGGAGGGCTGGAGATCCTCCACTTCGTATCCTTCGTCGTCGCCGGCGCCGTTCCCCCGCCTTCTCCGATTTCTTCCTGGAGGTGCTCCGGGCGTATGGGATCCGTATGGCGCACCTCACGCCGAATGCGGTCGCGGCGGCGGCGTGTTCGCCCATTTATGCGAAGGATTTGTGGGGGTGCAGCCGTGCTTCCCCATATTCCAACGCTACTTCAAGATGACGCTTACCAACGCCTCGGAGGTGATCGGATGCGTCCGGCTGACCGCCGGCCCGACGGCGGGTACATAGAGTACTCGCCTAGCGGCAAGGTGGAGGCGTGGAAGAGGGCCTGGTTCGTGGTGCCGTACGAGAAGGACCTCCGTCGCCTCCGCGTCCCGCCGGTCCCGGCCCAACATTTGGCCGTGCGGGACGCCGTGCCCCGCCTTCCCGAGGGCATGATGCCGGTGGTCGACCGGATCGCGGCGCTCGCCGCGGCCGGTCTGACTTCTCGTGGGGTGGTGCACGACTTCCTCGAGCGCAACATCGCGCCCCTTCGCCGGAGATCGGTCCCGTCGTGGATGTACCGGGACTTCAACCGCCGGCCGCACTCGCACGGGGGCGGGCTCGGACCTGCCCGAGGCCGCGAGCGATTCGCCTACTCCACGGCGGCCGGGAAGAAGTGGCCCGCCTCCTTCGCGTGCCGGAAGGTGCCGAGCCCCTTCATCGGTCGGCGAACAAGCGCGCCGTCCTTGACGGCATGCCCCGGCGGGGCCGCTCGGGTTTCTTGACACGATCCCGGCTCCTACTCCTGGTCTCCGGGTACCGGAGTCACGCCTTCCTCCAGGCCGGGTGCGACGGCCGCCCCGGGGGTGCCTCCGAAGCTCCGGGTGGTGGCCCTGGCGGCTGCGAGGCCTGCTCCGGCGCGCGGGACAAAGGCAAGGGAAAAAGGTCTCCGTCGCCCCCTCCTCCGACTCCTCGGGCCCGCTTGCCTTCCACGGAAGCGGGCCCGGCGAGCTTCGCCGGCGCCGGTGACGGGGGCCGCTCCACGGGAGAAGTCCCCTGCAGCCGCACCGGCGCAAGCGACCGGGTGGACGCGCGACGGGTAGGAAGCTTTCCTCTCTTTTTACTTAAGGCTGCGTGCACGGTGTGCTGCACTTCGTCTCACCGTAGGCTGATGGTTGCGAAATGTGTTACGATTTGCTTTGTTTGCGGGACTGTCCGGATCGAGCCGGACCCGGACCTGGTTCCTTTGAACCCCAAGGCGGCCGGTGCGGCTCCGGCGGCCGGAGCGGAGGACGGCGCGGGAGGGGCAACGAGTGCCCCTGAAGAGGTGGCCGGTGGTGCCCCCGAGGAAGAGGTCGCGAGACGGTCCCACGGAGGTGGCCGCGGGTGCCGCCGGAGAGGGGGCTGCGGGCACTCCCGAGGAGGTGGCTGCGGGTGTCACCGAAGAGGAGGCCGCGGGTGCCCCTGCCGGCGAGGAGGCTGCGGGCGCCCTGCCGGAGAGGAGGCCGCGGGTGCCTGCGTCGGAGCTGACCTTGGCCGGGTGTCACCTCCTCCGGCGGGGACGTGCCGGGTGCTTTCCCGATCGGCGGCGCCGGCGTCCACCACGGTCTTCCGCTCCACGGCCGGGTGCCGGCGCCGCCGGCCCTATAGTCTTCGGAGGGGAATGACTCCCCGCCGCGCGTTCGGTCGGAGCCGGGAACGGTGGGCTGGCGGAGACCCTTCGTCGACCGCTGCCGCCGGTAGGGGGCCGTGGGCGCGGCTGGACGCGGCCGGAGCGGGTCACCTTCGGGTCGCTCGGGCGGCATGGGTCGCCACAAGATTGGCGATGTGCTCGGGGAGGCCACCCGGTCGCTTCTTGCCATGAAGGCGGCCGTGGAGGAGGCGGATGCGTCCCTGGAGGACCGGGAGGCCGCGGCGGCCGAGCGCGAGGCGGAGGTGGCGGAGGCCGGCGGGCCCTGGAGACGGGCGTGAAGCTGGCCCGGCGGCGATATCGGCGTCGCATGGAGGAAGTCCGGCACGAGGCTGGACCAAGGCTGCGGCATCGGCGACCGGGCCGGCGAGAAGGCTGCGTGACGCCAAGGCCCGCGAGGCTGAAAGCATGAACCGCCTCCATGACGTCCTGGAGCGGGAGCGTGCTTTGTGCAGCTCCGCGGCGCGCGATTGGAGGAGGCGGAGGCCCAAATGGACCTCCGCGAGGCGGCCGTGACCCGTCGCGAGGTGACCGCGGCGGCTCGCGAGGAGGAGGCTGAAGGAGCGTGCCGGCGCGCTTGCCCTTCGGGAGGCTGCGGCGGGCGGCGGGAGCGGGCCGTCGGAGCGGCCGAGGCGAGGATGCAGCACGTCGGTGACTCCTTGGCCTCCCGGGAGGCGGCGCTTAGGGGACGCGAGGCGCCCTTGCTACCGGGAGGAGCGGGTCCGGCCGCGAGAACGAAGCCGCCGTTCGGAGGAAGCCTTGGAGACGGAGGCGGCCCGTCTCGCTCGGGCCGAGGAGCAGGTCCGCGGCATCGCCGACGGGTTGGCGCACCGCGTCCGCGAGGAGACTCTCGCGAGGGCCCGGAAGGCCTTCGCCGTCGAGCTTAAAGCGATGGAGAAGAGCCGGGACGAGTACCGCCGGCGAGTCGAGCGGTTGGAGGCCCGGTTGAAGAAGTCGGGTCGCGGCTCTTCCGCCGCGGCCGATGGCGATGACCTCCGGCGGCAGCTCGCGGAGGCGCGGTCCCGGCTGAGGAATCCGAGCTTCGGCGCGTTGAGCTGAGCGAGCGGGCGACGAGCTGGCCTCGGCGGCGCGGACGCGGGCGGAGATCGCCGCCGAGGTGCACCGGGCGGTTTCGTCGGCACTGTTCGAGGCGGGTCGCCTCGTCTTCCTGAGCCCCTTGACCGCGGCGCGGCTGGGTACGCCTTCGCCATGCGGGGGTGGTTGACTCTACGAGCAGCACTGAACACCGGGTGGCGGAGGTCCTGGAGGAGGAGGGGCGGCAAACCATAGCCGCGGCCCTGGAGGAGGTCTTGGCGAACGCGCTGGTGCTGGTGCCCGGGTTCCCGCTCCTGGCCGTGGTGAACGGCGACGTCCCTGCGGGTGAGCACGCCGCGGCCAAGGCGCGAGGCACGCGCCGTCGCCCGTGCCTTTGCCGAAAGCTTCAAGCGGGGCTAAGTGCCCGCTTCCTCCACTGCGCGTGGCTTGCTCGGCGCACTGTGCCTTTTTGTTTGTAATGAACCTGTTCTCCTGTGTAAGCTAGAAACTTAAGTTCAAACTTATCGGTGTCGATGAAAAGCTTAAGCTGGTTGTTCCTTACATTCCGTGCGATTGTCCGCGTGCGTCGTGTAGTCGTAGGCCGTTTGGTAATTCGTAGTTGCGCTTAGAGCGCGATTCGCGGCGCCCGAGCCTCAACTAGCCAAAACGCCTTCCGGCTTCCGACTAAGTCATTGACCTTCCTTGCCCGTCGAGAGGAGAGCAAGGTCTTAAACATGCACGACGGCGATCTGCGAGAAGTAGGAAAAGAAGCGGCGGGCGCTGTTTTTCATTTAAAACATGTCGGTACAAGTGCCGTGGCGGCGTGGCCGTGGCGATGAGACTTCCGGGTACTACCGGGACCATTGGCTACGAGAATATTCTAAGGGTAGAATTTCTTTAGGTGCTCAATGTTCCAAGCGCTTGGTTCGGGTATCCGTCCTCCGACTCCGGACGAACGGATCCCGGGCGGGTGACGGCGGTGACGAGGAAGGGCCCTTCCCACATGGGAGTTAGCTTATCCTTGCCTTCACGCGTACGAGCCCGTCGGAGGACAAGATCTCCCGTTTGCAACTCCGGGGCGCACGCGCCGCTGGTGGTAGCGGCGCAAGCCACTGGAGGTACCTCGCGCTTCGCGATAGTACTCGCCGTCTTGCCTCCTCGAGGAGGTCAATGTCGTCGTGCCGCCGGGTGCTTTGGTCGGCTTCGTCGAATGCGGCGACTCGGGGGCTATTGAACCGGATCTCCGTGGGTAGCACCGCCTCCGCACCGTACACGAGGAAAAAAGGCGTTTCGCACTGTGGCTCGACTCGGCTGTGGTGCGCGGGGACCGAGCACGGATTGGATCTCGGTTACCCACTTGGAGCCTTTCTTCTTCAACGGGTCAAATGATCTTGTTTTCAAACCCTTGAGGATTTCTCCGTTGGCGCGTTCGACTTGGCCGTTGCTTTGTGGGTGGGCTCTTGAGGCAAACCGGATCCGGGTGCCGAGGAGTCGCGGTATGCTGCGAATGCGTGGCTCGTGAGCTGGGTCCCGTTGTCCGTGATAATCCGCTGCGGCATCCCGAATCTTGCAATGACATTCTTCATGAATTTGACCGTTGAGTTTTGGTCTATCTTTGTCACCGCCTCCGCTTCTACCCACTTCGTGAACTTGTCGATGGCCACATATAGCCACCTGTACCCACCGGGGCGGTCGGAAATGGCCCTACAATGTCCGGACCCCAAACCGCGAACGGCCGGGATAAGGGAATTGTTTGAAGGGCTTGAGCGGGCAGGTGCGTACGCTTGGCGTGAAGCGGCATGCCTTGCATTGTTGCACCGGCCTGGTGGCGTCCTGGAGGGCTGTCGGCCGATGGTAACCCTGCCGAAAGGCTTTCCCGACCAGCGTGCGGGGAGCGTGGTGGCTGCCGCACTCGCCCTCGTGGATCTCAACGAGTATGTCGTTGCCTTCTTCCGTCTTTACGCACTTCGGCAGAACACCATTGGCGCTGCGCTTGTACGGCTTGTCATCGACAACGGCGTATCGCTTGGCTTGGCGGGCTAGGCGTTCCGCGTCCGTGTCGTCTTCCGGAAGGATGTCGTCACGCAGGTACCCGAGGATGTCGTCCATCCAGCGGGCGTCCTGCGGCTCGTTGGCAAGCGCTTCTTCGCTATTCTGCGTGTGCTTGCAGATCCTGCGGGTGCGCTGCGCTTTGTTGTTGCTTGTCCGGAGCTCGGTCGGCGTCGAGGCCGAAGGGGATGTCAAGATCTCCATGAACGTCCCGGGTGGGATTGGAGCTCGAGTGGAGGCCACCGGGATAGCTCGTCGGCAATGTGATTGTCGCCCGAGGTACGTGAAGCACCTCGAGGCCGTTGAACTTCTTTTCCATCCGCCGACCGCGCGCAAGGTATGCAGCCATCTGCGGGTCGTTGCACTGGTACTCCTTGGATACCTGGTTGACGACAAGTTGCGAGTCTCCCTTGGCGAGGAGGCGCGTGACCCGAGGTCGGCCGCGATCCGCAACCCCGCCGGGAGAGCTTCGTATTCTGCCATGTTGTTGGTGCACCGGAAGTGTAGGCTGGACCGCGTAGCGCAGCTCGTCGCCGGTTGGTGACGGTAGCAGCACCCCTGCTCCCGCACCGTTGAGGGTGAGGGAGCCGTCGAAGAACATCGTCCGGTAGTCGCCGGGCGCGTCGTCTTGCTGCACCGGGTGCTAAGCTCTTCCCGCTCGATCTGCGGGGTGGGCGTCCACTCGGCGATGAACTCGGCTAGAGCCCGGCTCTTGATGATGTGTGTGCTTGAGGAAGGACAAGTCGAACTCCCCGGCTCCACGGCCCATTTGGCCACTCGCCGGTCGCTTCCACTGTTGCGCGATATGGTCTCCGGCGGTGCCGTAGTTACCACCCGGACGGGATGGCCTTGGAAGTAGTGCCGTAACTTACGGGATGCGATAAGTACTGTGTAGAGCATCTTACGGTGCTGTGGGTACCGTGTCTTGGCATCCCGCAAAACTTCGCTGATGAAGTACACCGGGCGTTGAATGCGCCGGGTGCGAGGTTCGGATTCCGGAAGGTCGCTCTCGCTCGTCGTGGGAGACGGGGCCGGAGCCCCGGGTGGTGCGGTGGTGACGCGATCGTTGTCGTCGAGGGTAGCTGGAGCGGATCCCGCCTCGCCCATAATGTGAGACGTGGTCGGAGCCGGAGCCCGGGTGGGGTGGGATCGACGCGTCCATCCTCGTCTTTCCGGTCGTGGTCCACTGCTTCGCCCAAATCATGCGACGAGGTCGGAGCCGGAGCCCGGGTGAAGGCGGGGAGCCACGCCGTCCGCGAGGAGTCGTTGCGGCGGGGACCGCCCGGGTGCCCCACCGGGCAGGCCGGAGCGGCCGCGTCGCGCGCCATGTCGTGAGTGAGGGCGTACGCAGACCCGGGTGCTCCGGCGCACTGCGAGCTGGTTGCGGGCGGAGCCCGGGTCTGCTCGATCCGCCGCCTTCGAGCCGTCAAGGCACCCGCGTTTGCTGGTTCGCCGGGAACCGCGGGCGCACTGCTCCGGCCGCTCGACCACCGGGGCCGCAGCGACAACTTGCGGGTTGGCCGCTATGTACGGGAGCGGTGGTTCACCCGGTTCCGGGGCGACTAGAACGGGCGCGAGAGGACGGGTAGCGCTTGAGGTCTTGCAAGGCTTCATTGGCCTCCCGAGTCCACTCGAATTTGTCCGTCCTCTTCATCGGCTTGAACAGCGGGAGGGCACGTTCGCCTAAGCGTGAAATGAACCGGCCAAGGGCCGCCATGCTCCGGCTAGGCGTTGCACGTCCTTGAGCCGCCTTGGGGGCGGATTCCTTCGATGGCCCGGATTTTCTCGGGGTTTGCTTCGATCCCGCGGTGCGAGACCGGGAAGCCGAGTAGCTTCCCTGCTGGTACGTCGAAGACACACTTCTCCGGGTTGAGCTTCACCCGGTTGCGGTGCAGATTGGAGAAGGTCTCCTCTAAGTCGAACGAGAGAGACGGTGCCTTGCGGCTCTTAATGACCAAGTCATCGACATACGCCTCCACGTTCCTCCCGATTTGCGAGTCCGGGGTTAAGCGCATGGCTCGTTGGAACGTGGGGCCTGCGTTTTTGAGACCGAAAGGCATGCTTACGTAGCAAAAGCTCCCTGCGGGAGTCATAAAAGCGAGTCTTCTCCTCATCCTCCTTAGCCATACAGATTTGGTGGTACCGGAGTACGCGTCCAACATGCAAAGCAGGTCGCAGCCTGCGGTGGAGTCTACTACGAGAATCTATCCGGGGCAACGGAAACGGGTCCTTCGGGCAAGCCTTGTTCAGGTCGGTGTAGTCCACGCACATCCGCATCTTGCCGTTGTTCTTGGGCACGACCACCGGGTTGGCGAGCCACGTCGGGTGCGTGACTTCCCGGATGAACTTGGCCTCCGGTAGCCTCTTGACTTCGGCCGGATGAAGTCCTCGCGCTCAGGGGCTTGGCGCCTCGCCCGGCTGCTTCACGGGTCTTGCGGCGGGGTCGACCTTGAGTTGGTGCTCAATCACCCTCCCGGGTATGCCGGCATGTCCGAAGGATGCCAGGGCAAAGATGTCGCTGTTTGCTTGGAGGAAGGTGATGAGCGCGAGTTCCTATTTCGGGTCGAGGTCACCACCGATGGTGGTGGTCTTGTCCTCCGAGCCCCGAGTGAGATCTTCTTGGTAGACACCTCTCCGGGAGCCGAAAGCTTTGCCCGCTTGGGGCCGGATTGCGCGGCGGGCTTCTCCGGGGTGTCGCGCGCTCTCTTCATGCCGGTGTCCTCCTCTGCTGCCATTTCGGCCGCCAAGATGTCCTCGAGGCAAGCCATCGCCTTGACGGCATCCGCCCTCTCCACGATGACACCCTTCGGGCCCGGCATCTTCGGGCGTGAGGAATGCGTGATGCGGGATAGCCATGAGCTGGTTGATGCCGGGTCTCCCAATGATGGCGTTGTAGGGGAGGCCGATGTCGGCGACGTCGAAGAGGAGCTTCTCCGTGCGGAAATTGTCCCGGGTGCCGAAGGTGACCGGGAGCTCAATCCTACCCAAGGGGCGGGAGCTACCGGGAGCACGCCGACGAAAGGGCGCGAGGGCTGCGGCTCGGCACGCGCCCAGCTGCGAGAGTCGTAGACTTTCGGGGTGATGAGGTTGAGGCTCGCGCCTCCGTCGATGAGGGTGCGCCCCACCTTCTTGTTGCGAGATGGTGGGCGACACGACCAGGGGGATCTTCCCCTTGGTGTTGTCCGGGCCCACCATGTCGCTCTTGTCGAAGGTGATGGGAACGTCCGCCCATTTCAGCGGGGAGCCGCGGCCTTGCCCTCGGTGATTGCGAGGACCTCGCGGCGGAAACGCTTGGCCTCGCCTTTGGACGCGAAGCTCGAGGAGCCCCCGCTGATCACGGCGATGGAGTCGTCCGCGCTCCGGTACGCCTCGACTTCCTCTTTCTCCTCCTCTTTCTCCTTCTCGGCCTTCTCGGCCGCCCGCCGCTCGTCGCGCCGTTTGATGCTCGCTCTGGATGTAGCGGCACTCCGACTGGTCGTGGTCGTTGGTGCGGTGGAAGTAGCACGCGAAGGTCCCGGGGATTTAGGCGGCGACTTGCCGGTACCCGCGGGAGGTGGGCGTCGCGCCCCCACGGGGACGGGCCTCCGGCCGCGGCCACTTCTTCCGCCTTACGCTTGCGCGCGAGGTTCTTCTTCCGCTTCTTGGAGAGGGTGCCCCCGGACTTGGGAGAGGAGGTACCGGGTTGGACTTTGCCGGCGGGTCGTGCCACGCTTGGGCTTCTGGCGACGGGCGCATACGTCGGCCAAGCGGAAGAGGTCCGTGACCGTCTCCGGCTGGTGTACGCCCGGTTCGCCCGGGATATCCTTGTCTCGGACACCGTGGCGGAAGGCGGAGAGCACCGGGAGGGGTCGATGCGCGGGATGGTGTTGCGGACTTGGTCGAAGCGCTGCATGAACGCTCGCGGCGTCTCGCCCGGCTTACGGACGATGCGGTCCGGGTCGATCCGGCTTCCGGACGCTTCGCCGTTCCTTGGAAGTTGGCCATGAACTCCCGGCACGAGGCTCTTCCAAGAGCCGATAGACTCCGGCGCCGGGTTCATGAACCATGACCGAGCCGAGTCCTTGAGGGCCAGGTGGAAGTAGTTGGCCATGATGTCCTCCGAGCCACCGGCGGCTTTGACGGCGGTGGAGTAGATCTGTAAGAACTCGTCGGGGGAGCGGTGCCGTCGTACCTTTCCGGAAGGTCCGGGCGGAACTTGCTGGGCCACGTGACGTCGCGCGGGCGCTTTGAGAGGGCCGCGCAGCCCCGAGGAACGAGGGGTCGAGCTCCTTTCTCTTGCGCTTGGGGTGGCGCTGCGGGGACGTCTCCGCTTCCGGGCCGTCGAGGTTGTGGGCGGAGGTGCGCTCACGCTCGCGTCCCCGCTCGCGCGAGCGCTCGATGTCGACGCGTGCGTCCTCCCCCTCGCGGCGGCGTACGGTGAGGTCGTTGCGCGGGTCGCGGTGCCCCGCGCCTGCGGGGAGTGGACGGAGAGCGAAGCCGCCGGCGGGCGCGCGTCCTTGGCGCGGTTGGCGCGGCGGTTGTTGTCGGTCGGTGGCTGCTGCGGCTGGCGTGACGGTCCCGCTCGGCGCTTGGCCTGCGCCGTGTCCGGGAGCTTGCCTACTCCGGTGAGCCACTCCCTTGCTTGCTCTCCCCCGCCGGTCCCGTCGGCGGGTTGTTGAGCATGGTCTTCCACGGCGGTCGGGGGTCGTCCCCCTCTTCTTCTGGAAGAGGGGACGCGCGGTGGCACGCTCGGACGCGAGCGGCGTGACGGCTTGGGCGTGGCGGTCGGCGCCGCGCCGGTCCTCTGCTGCGTGTTCGGCCGCCGAGGCGCCGGGACGATTGTCGCGGGCGGAGCGGCCCGCGCGACGACGGTCGCGGCGACGGCGCCCTGTGGACGCCTGGCTGGAGACGCTATCCTCCGTCCGCGGCGTGCCCGAAGATCTCTGCATGGTTGCAAAGCGAGGTTTCGCAGCGCAAAGCGAAATCTACGCGTCTTCCCCTTCCTGGCGCGCCAAATGTCGGTGTGTGAGTACACCTCCAAATGGGGGCCTGTCCGAGGCTCCCTTATGATAGGCTCGGGGAAGAACGGATTCGCTCGCGCGTTAGCGTAGATGATTCAAGTGAGTAAGAACACGGAGAGTTATCCGAGGTTCGGGCCGCACCGGGTGCGTAATACCCTACGTCCTGCTAGTGTGTGTATTTTTTGATGTTCCCCTCTTTACACTGGAGTCTCTCCTCCTTTTATAGGATAAGGAGAAGAGCACTTGTATAAACACCGGGGGTACCCGGACACCCGGTGGGGGTCCGGTCCTTCCTGAGATGCCCCGACACGATCCTGACTAAATCCGTTGCGGTCTCTCCTCCTTGGTTCGTGTTCCGAATCTCTTCCACCCTATTGGTCGAGAGCCCTCCTGGCACTGTAGCCGCGCGGCTTCCCGAGGCGCGGCGCACGGGGAAGACGCGCGCACGTCCTGTCGGGCTGCGGCGTCGCCACGGGCACTCGAGTGCCGCATTAACTCCGGGTGGTTGGGGCGTCGGAGAAAACTACCGCGAAGCTTCGTTCTCCCCCGACGCTCCCGCTCCTCCGGCTTTCGCGGGCCTCGTGGACTTCGTGGCTTCGTGGGCTTCCCCGCCCTGCGGCCTCCGTCTTCGTTTGTGGGCCGGAAGCAGCCCACGCGCGGTTAGGGGGACCCCCGATCCCCCTACACCGACAGCCACATTTCTAGTGCTAGTATTAGTTTGAGTCATTGTTTTAGGGGGCCTTTGGAACGGAGGAATGGCAAAGGAATTTTACAGGATTCCTATTCCTTAGGAACTTTTCCTATGTGTCCCTTTGGTTCGCAGGAAATGAAAGGAAAAAATCCATAGGATTGCTTTCCTACAACACAATTTCATAGGAATTTTAACAAGAGGTCGGACCTCTTGGAAAAATCCTAGCGCGAACGACGACGCTTTCGCGCGCTGGCTCGCTCCGTTCGCGCCGCTTTTCAGGTCTTGGGATACAAGCGAGGGCCTCCACCTTTTTGCTCCTTCTGGAAGAGAAACATGGAGAAAGCTTTGGCGAAAAAGAAACGACGGCGACGAAGCCGTAGCTTCCGGCCACGTGCAGGCACGCAGGCTTTCCTCCCCATCGCGGACCACAATGCCTTCTTCCTGCCACTAGCAACACGTACAAGCCTGTACACAAGCTGTTGGTACTCTTTCTTTCCATTCCCCATCTATTAGGTCATTTTTTTAATCCCAAATCTGAGAATCCACTTTTCTTCATTTCGTTTTGGGAAGATTGGCCTTGAATTCACATTGCGTGTGTGTTATGAATTAAACTTTTGGGCATTTGTTGGGAACGTTGGTCAAATGTTCTTGAGTATATGAGGCAATCTAGGTTTAGTTGGCATATAAATATTCTTTTGCTTGCAAGTGCAGTTTGCTACTCCTGTAGTTCTCATGTATATTGTGTAACTTCCATTGACTGATTCAGTGCTCATTGGATGGTTTAAAAGTTTTGTAAAGGAAGAATAAACTCATAAGATGGAATTGTTCTTTTAGGACCTAATGTCAGGCAGAGGTGCTGCTAAGATGAATATGACTGCTGAACGCAACTCATCCGTTCGGCGAGGGCATAAAACTCCATCACAAGGTCTTGCTGATATACACAATGAGTATGAGACTACCGAGCCTAGTCAAGAAATAGGTGATGCTTCTATTTTTCAGTTGGATATATACATTTACATCAGTTTTCTTAGTTGCAAATGGTAGATCAGACTAAATTTGTAAACCTTTTTCAAATGCAGTGAATAAATCTAAGAGAGCTAGATGGAGTCATGAGAGAAAATTGTTTCTTATTGGGCTTCTAAAGGATTATGATGTGCCGGTTTATCGAACAAATAATGCTTGGAGTAAAGAGGCATGGACAAATATTGTTTCTCGGCTGAATGCAAAGTTTGGTACTTCATATACTCTCTGCCAAGTTAAACAGAAGGAGCAGGACTTAAAGAAAGATTATCGTAGTGTTAAAGAATTGAGAGATGAAAGTGGCTTTGGATGGGACAGTGAGAGACAGATGGTGACAGCACCACCAGATATTTGGGCTAGTTTTGCTGATCGCAAGAACAATAGTGATGCTCTTAATTGGCAGGATAAATCATTTCCATATTTTGATGATTTGTATTCACTATATGATGGTGAGCGGTTTGTTTGGCCATCATTAGTTTTGTATCCATCTTTAACTTCTTTTTGACTAGTTTGTATCATATTTGTGCAGGACGTTATGCAGAAGGTAGAACTCGCCATGGTATGGACCATTATGCAAATAAGTCAAAGAATGGATCAGCTCCTTCATCACAAGCTTTTGTGACTGACACATATCAATCACCATCTCCTACTCTGGCTGCTCCAAGTGAAGGTTTGCAGTTCCTTTTTGATGAAGACATTGGGGAGGAAAATTTGGATTTATCACAACGCCCATCTTCTCTTGGGCATCATGTTCAAGTTCCACCTAGCTCCACACAACCACCTGTTCAGCTTCCATGCGAAAGTTCCTTTTACTTAGACTCTCATGTCCTGTTAAGATTTCAGTAACACGAACAGCCCCTGAAAGTTTTGATGTATGTATTGGTTTCTTACTAGATGATGGTTCTGATGAATCTCCTTCTATGGTAGGGAGAACAAAAAACACAAACTCATCTTCACTTTCCGATCGCCGTCGATAGTTTGAATCCATAGTTGTGAAAACAAAAAGGAAACAAGAGAGACACCCAAATGTGCAGCTCGTTTGTTCTATCACCTATGGCCTCGACGTGAGGGGATTGAGAAAATAAGTCACTAATCTTTACATGCATATGTATTCGTACCTAATATATTTATAGAAAAGAGTCTTGCTATAACTCACCAAATGAAGTGGAGCCCTTGCTTGGTGACCAGCACGACCAACTTGGTGAGAGATCAGCTAGTTGTTCTGGTTAGCTTCTAGAGAATGCAAATACAAGAGGAAGGCTATATGCACAGGTGCATATAAAGGCATATAGTGCAACGGCTAGCTTGTTCCTTGCTTCCATCCGTACTACGAACCCAACGGCTAGCAGTTCAATTCAAATGGAGACCAGCCTACAGATTCCTTTGTAGTTCCTATGGTGCTACCAAACGGCTTCCAATCCATAATCCTGTGTCTTCAATTCCTATAGGAATGGAGATGGATACAACTTCAATTCCTGTGTTTTTCCTATTCCTGTGTTTTTCCTACCCTGCATTCCAAAGGAGGCCTTAGGGTTTAGGTTTACCCATGTCGAATTCTTCAATATTGGGATTTGTGTGTTCCCTTCTCCTTTTTGAGGAGGTTGGGTGCTGTTGGTTTCATGGCCGCTTCAACGAGGGTCATAACGCCGGCCACCTTCGCAACAAGACGACATGGTGACTTGAGTGTCTTAGCGGCAACAACGAGGCGGAGACGATGTTGCTGTTGTGAAATAAGGTTATCTAACTCTTTCACTATTTTATCGTGGTTCGATCCGATCACGATGAAGGGTAAATGAGATGAGATCTTCCTTTCATCTTACTAATGGAGATTTTGCCGATTCTCGTTCATCAAATTAAATCTGTCTTTATAAGGAGTTCGAAGGTGGTGGATCTTGCGGCTTCAACAAAGTTTGGTGTATCATATTGGTGGTTGAAGAGTTTATTGCTTTGATTCGATTTTTGCCTTTTGGCATCGCTGATCGCAGAAGCATCGTTAAAGACGAGTACAAAACTTAGATTCTTTTCTCTGTTTTTATTCATCTTTAAGAGTCTTTTTGTAAGGTGTCTATATCTATTTATATTTTAATGGAATCCCTTCATTTGCAGAAAAAACGAATATGGCATGCGAATTCTAACATTGTGGTTGCATGACACGTCCATATGGAGCCATATTCATGCAACATAATTATCTTGAATTGTATGTACGAAATGATCTCTTAGTATGAAAGCTAGAATCATAAAATCTTCTATCCTTCTATGCCACTCTCTACCAGCTTAATACTATTTACTGTACTTTCAAAATATAAAATAAAATGGATTTTAAAACTTTGCTAATAGAAAATTTTGTTTCCTTGTGTTTCTCTAACATTTGAAAATTTTTCAGAAATATTAGTGTTTGATAAATAATTGTTTTGGTAAAAAAAGGAAAAGTATTTGACTAAGGAAGCAAATACTTGCCTGATTATTTGAAAACACTTTTTCTTACTCTCCAGGGATGAAAGAAATTACTTGTTGAGTAATTAAATTTTTATGGATTTTTGTGTTGAGTATTTGAAAAGTTTCAAATTCACTTTTAATTTAATTTTTACAATCCAAAAATATATGAAATGGTTAAGATGTTGAAATGTAGGGAGTGGCACATTGGGGAAGTAAAATTTCAATCAGAGGCACAAAAGGGAAAAACATTTTTCCAGTGGCTTGGAAGGAAAGGTGACCTTTTCCGGTGGCTCAGAAAGGATTCACCGTACGTAATATCCCATTCCAGTTATAGAATTGAATGTAACATGGGTGACGGCCAGCTCTTGTTTTTTTCAGCTTGACTCAATGGGTTCCATAACTTGAGTTGCTGGCTTGGTGTTGTTGGATCTAGCCGATTCCTTAAGTTCCTTTGCGGCAGAAATCATGGGAGGGATGAGATATGTTGGGTATGTCCGATTGGTGTCGTAAATAAATGGGTTTGCAGCACTGTTGTAGAGAACTTTCTTCTCTCGTGTGTGTGTGTGTGTTGGTGTGTGTGTGTGTGTGGGGGGGGGGGGGATATGACCTGTAGCTGTGATTGTTCGTTGAAGCGGAACATGTTGCTGAGTAGTCTTATGTGGTGTACATTTCCTGGTTAGTTATAGTTAGGTGTACATATATAGTGTGTACATAGGAAGGAAAAATAAGTGACCCATTTATGCTGATTTTTCAAGTATTGTTTCAAACCAAAATAAGTATTATAACACAGAAAATATGATACAACTTTGGTGTAGAAAAACTCTTAACCATGTCATCTACATTTTTTTTGCGAAAAATGTCATCTACATAATTGACTCTTGGCATGTGTGTGTAGCACATGCATGGTTGCTAGTAATCATATAAGGATGAATGCTTGACTTACGACATATTGATGAATTACTCTTACATCAAACATCGTTTGCCATGGATTGTTAACAAAAGAATACATGACAATCACAAACTCACACATGTACAACAGTCACCAGGCTTAATTTACAAATGCATCAAAAGTCATAGAGAGAAGGTATGTCCACTACTCATGGGGCTTCATGTTGTCCGGTGGTGGAAATAATTAATATTAAGTATTGTACCCTTTACCATTTGCATAGTTTTTTTAACATATAATTTTAATTATTTAAATCATTATTTTTTGTGGGGAATCACGTTCCCTTTGTGCTTGAATACATATGAATGCAATAGTCAACTATTTTATCATTTCACATATTTTATTATTAGCAGAGCCTCAAGTAAACTTTTGTCCTCGCTTGGCAATATGATAATGTTTTGTAATCAAAACATGGAACATGCATGAATAATCGATATGGATGGAATTCATAGTGGATATAAGAATAGAAATAGGTAATCTATCAATTATTAGTGATGGAGCTAGGATTCAAAGTTAGGGTGGATCTACAATTGTTTTCCTGCACAACAAATTTGAGGTACCAACTTACATTAAAAAATTCAAGAGATTAATATATTTTCTTACAAATATAGTAAATCAACAATACGTTTGACATGAAAAGTGGTATATCTCTCTCGTGACAATGTCGTTAAGAAAAGGAAAGAGATAGTGCAGGCGTGCCAGTGTACCCAGTACACAAGTAAATAAGAACAAATAAAACAAGTAGGAAACATCATGTATTTCATTAATTCCTTGAATCAACAAAATTATAAATCCTTTTGATATAATTGCGCTCCATAGCCTTAACGGCCAGTTCCCAGGGCTTCATAAAGCTCCCGGTTAAATGACGAACCTACCTCCGATATATTGGGTGTGGTCATTGTCCTCTTCTTCACTTTGTCTCCTCCATGCATCATGTATATATTGTCGATATTAAGGTAAGTGTAGGGCTTGACGTGATCCACAACCTCGTCGACCCATGGTGTCATCGATAGCGCACTGTCCTCGTCGGTCTGAGGGCACCTGCCTTGTCATCCTCCTCATCGGTCACGGATGACATGAAATGGTAGTGGTGAGGCTGCATAAGAGAAGATGTGAAAGTGGCACGGGCTCGTCAGCCATTGGTGGTGCAACCGTTCTCGTCCGTCCGGTAGCATCCGCCTTGTCATCCGGCCTCGACATGGGGTCGTAGCGGATGTGTTGCATAGGATGAAACGAAAGCGCAATGTGAGACACAGCCTCGTCGGTCCGTGGTTCCGTTGATGGTGCAGCCATCCTCGTCGGTCTGGCGGAGTCATCCGGCCTAGTAGTCGTGTATGAGAAGGGGTGCACTAGACGTTAGCTGGCAGCGTTGCCGGTTTTCTTGTCTTGATGGAGATACTGGCTGTTGGCCTCAAGGCCTCAGCGCACTGTCGATGAGCTTCCTGACTCGGGAGCGATGTCTCTAGTGCTCGCAACTGATTCGGTGGACATCAGCGCGCTTGGAGACGTACGGCACGAACGGCTCCGTGAGTATGCTCCAATGAAAAGCAGGTGGTGGGGGCATAAGGTATGTACGCAATAATTATATACACATGTACGTGTGGTTTTGCTTCGAGAGCTTTTGATACTTCTTTTTCCATGGAAGTAGAATACAATTGATCGTGGCTTTACGAGCACACTCAACATTATTAGAGTGGGCTTCCTCAGAGAGCACCACGACGGGGCTTCTCTGACAATTTTCCCGGCTAACGCGTCGCTCGTCGGATACGACGCGCTCCGCAGCCTTCACCATCGATGCCGATGGCTTGGTGTTGATAGCACATCGGCGACTCGATGCCGCTGCACTACGACCGAGTCTTCCAGGTCTCAGGCGCCACTAGGGTCGGCAAGATCATACCACACAACACCGAATGCTGCGGGAGGGCCGTCGAGCACGAGCTGATCGGGGACAACAAACATCATCAAGAGCCGATGGGCATCACGACATCACCTCCTAGGAGTCCTAGACATGCATGCGTTGTACAAACAGAGAGGGAAAATGATTAGTATGGGTAATCGGCCATAATATCTCCGCAGATTAGCAGCAGCTGGCTGCCCACTCGCAATCGCAAGTCTGGCCTTTTTCTTCTTCCTTGGGTGCGTGTGTTTCTTTCTCTTGGTGGCTGGTGTGTATGTCTTGTGTGTGTAACCGGTATGTGTATCCTCTTCTTCTGTGTGTAACAACCAGTGTGTGTGTCCTCCCCCAGGGTGAAGGAGCAGTACTACTTTTATAGGCCAGATGAGGCGGTTGGTGGCACGCAGTGACGAAACTTTCCTTTCCCCCGGCTATGTGCCAGCTCCGCCGTGAGCACACTTTCCTTTCGTGAATGGACAACCATCAACCGGCTTTCGTGTTGCCATGTACTGCTATGGGTCAAGAACTTTTTCCATCCCTACGCCGACCAATTCAATTCTTTTCCTTACGTGAATGGCCAGCTCTCAACCATGTAAGATTGAACTACTGAGTGCCAAATATCCTTTTCTTACTGTGCATAAGGTTTAAATGGACCTTTCAAGGTATACGCTCTTTGAACTACATCCTGATCCTTCGTGATAACATACAATGGGGTGGTGGCATTGTTGAATCAAAGAAGATGGAGCAGGTTTGCTGCCATTGGCCTCATGTTTTTGAAATTCCTCTTCCTCCAAATCACATTGTCTTCACCTTCATTTGTTCTTTCTTGAGGCATCAGTCAAGTGGATAGTCACAACGTATCTATTTGAATCATGAGTTATTGCTTCACTTGAGGGAACCGAAGGCGAAGCTGAAGAATTTTTTTGCTGTAATTTTTTGAAAAAGAGACGCAGTATTTCCATCTCTTCATCTTTCACTAATCTACAATACAACAATCCAATTATATAGACAAAATTATAAATTTGGTATGTTACTGTGCTTAAATAGATCACATTAATATGAATTTAATACATCAATTGGAGCTAGATTAAGAAAAACAATACCTTGCACCTTGCTCTTAAGTCTTGGTTGAACAAGGCAAAAGGTGCAGACAGAACTGCGTAGAGTGACAGAGGTGCATGACAGCCAAAAGAGGCACAATTGCAATAACTTCTAATTATTACCAACAAGGGTCTGTGCTAAGAACTTGTTCCACCACTTGCACACTCCTCTCCGATGCAAAGACTTATGGTAGAAGGTTGAAACTTGAAATGTTCAATCAATGCCTCTTCTTGCTAGTTACTGCAGTGTGTGTTTGCTTGTTGGTTGCAACGTCGGGCTGGCGCTACTTGGCATGGTTTCTTGGGCTGTTGGCCATTTGTCATCACCCGTAGGAGTGGGTTGGGGTGTGTCGAGCACAAATCTAAGGTAGGTTGCGGTCTACCCTATCCATCATGTAGCTTCGATACTGCTATCGATAAGATCTCTGTTGCGACCTCACAAGATTTCGATATTCACATATTCATGCATATATAATTAAATTTATTGAATGGAAGCAAAGGATGGACAATCTATAGGCTATACCTATTATACAAACAATCTCTTCGCTTGTCGTTTTGCAAGATACGATATCCAAATATTGCTACTATATATCAATTTTGTAAATCCATAGGATATCATCTGCATCGCTCCAAGCCACTATATAATCAGATGTTCTCTGGCTTCTCTTTCTCAACATTACTCGGTACCAAGGTTTTTGAGAATCTAGAAGGGAAGCAAATTGTTCTAGAGGAACTTGTTTGAACTAGTGTCATGGCACCTAGTCACATGCTCGTTGCTGTTGATTTTAGTATTGTTATTCTCATTGTTACCAAGATCTTAATTAGTTGCAGCATTAGAGGTGTGTTGGTTGTTAAATGTAGTACTCTACTTTCATAAGTCATTTAATCTTTTATGATGCATATAGATTTCATATGGTTTAATTTGGAAGAATATTGTATTGTTGGCTTCGATATCTGCTATCGATAAGATCTCTCTTGCGACCTCACAAGATTACGATATTCATATATTCATGCAGCTATAATTAAATTTATTGGATGGAAGCAAATGATGGACAATCTATAGGCTATACCTATTATACATAGAATCTCTTCGCTTGTCGTATTGCAACATATGATATCCAAATATTGCTAATATTTATCAATTTTGTAAATCTATAGGATATCATCTGCACCGCTCCAAGCCACTATATAATCAGATGTTCTCTGGCTTCTCTTTCTCAACATCACTCGATACCAAGGTTTCTGAGAATCTAGAAGGGAAGCAAATTGTTCTAGAGGAACTTGTCTGGACTAGTGTCATGGCACCTACTCACATGCGCGTTGTTGTTGATTTAGGTATTGTAATGCTCATTGTTACCAAGAGCTTAACTAGTTGCGGCGTTAGAGGTGTGTTGGTTGTTAAATGTAGTACTCTACTTTTGTTTCTCATTTAATCTTTTGTGATGCATATAGATTTCACATGGTTCTATTTGGAAGAATATTGTATCTTGTTGGCTTCGATACTGCTATCAATAAGATCACTGTTGCGACCTCACAAGATTTCGATATTGATATATTCATGCAGCTATAATTAAATTTATTGAATGGAAGCAAATGATGGACAATCTATGGACTATACCTATTATACATACAATCTATTTGCTTGTCGTTTTCCAAGGTACGATATCCAAATATTGCTACTATTTATCAATTTTGTAAATCCATAGGATATCATCTGCACCGCTCCAAGCCACTATATAATCAGATGTTCTTTGGCTTCTCTTTCTCAACATCACTCGGTACCAAGGTTTCTAACAATCTAGAAGGGAAGCAAATTGTTCTAGAGGAACTTGTTTGGACTAGTGTCATGGCCCCTCCTCACATGCTCGTTGCTGTTGATTTAAGTATTCTTAGTCTCATTGTTACCAAGATCTTAACTAGTTGCGGCGTTAGAGGTGTGTTGGTTGTTAAATGTTGTACTCTACTTTTATTTTTTTCATTTAATCTATTGTGATGCATGCAGATTTCACGTGGTTCTACTTGGAAGAATATTGTATCTTGTTGGCCTCGATACTGCTATCGATAAGATCTCTCTTGCGACCTCACAAGATTTAGATATCCATATATTCATGCAGCTATAATTAGATTTATTGAATGGAAGCAAAGGATGGACAATCTATAGGCTATACCTATTATCCATACAATCTCTTCGCTTGTCGTCTTGCTAGATACGATATCCAAATATTGCTACTATTTATCAATTTTGTAAATCCATAGGATATCATCTGCACTTCTCCAAGACACTATATAATCAGATGTTCTCTGGCTTCTCTTTCTCAACATCACTCGATACCAAGGTTTCGAGAATCTAGAAGGGAAGCAAATCGTTCTAGAGGAACTTGTTTGGACTAGTGTCATGGCACCTCCTCACATGCTCATAGTTGTTGATTTACGTATTGTTATTCTCATTGTTACAAAGATCTTAACTAGTTGCGGCAATTGAGGTGTGTTGGTTGTTAAATGTAGTACTCTACTTTTGTTTTTCATTTAATCTTTTGTGATGCCTATAGATTTCACATGGTTCTATTTGGAAGAATATGGTATCTTGTTGGCTTTGATACTGCTATCGATAAGATCTCTCTTGCGACCTCACAAGATTTCGATATTCATATATTCATGTAGCTATAATTAAATTTATTGAATGGAAGCAAAGGATGGACAATTTATAGGCTATACCTATTATACATACAATCTCTTCGCTTGTCGTTTTGCAAGATACGATATCCAAATATTGCTACTATTTATCAATTTTATAAATCCATAGGATATCATCTGCACCACTCCAACCCACTATATAATCAGATGTTCTCTGGCCTCTCTTTGTCAACATCACACGGTACCAAGGTTTCTGAGACAATTATTACTATATTTGATTTGTCTTTACTGGTGTTAATTTGTAACACAATTATTACTACATTTGACATGTTTTTTTCGAAGGCTTATATTTGACATCTTTGTTTTGTTGTAAACTTTGAATATAGGAAAAATGATGTGGACTTGATTTTTACTGATTATTTCATGCCTAATATGACTGGCTATGATCTTCTTATGAAAGTGAAGGTACATTCCTTCGACAAAAATAATACCATATTTAGTTTGAATAAGGTTGTTCCTTATGTGTTATTGTTCTACATTAAGGAATCACCCAAGCTGAAACATCTTCTTTGATATAATAAAAAAAGTATGTAAACATATTTATTCGCCTAGCCTATAGTATTATATTTGTTACCATAATAAAAATAATTAGAGAATCATATTTTCTTTGTTTCTGTAGATGTATGGAAGGTGGAGCAAATGACTTCTTTGTCAAGCCTCTCAAAGGCTCTGATGTGCCTCGTGTGCTGAGCCACATGTGAGAAATAAGAGAGGGAAATGATTAAAGAAGATTCTATCAAGTTATATTTAATAATTTCAACTTGGAGACCACCTATGGTCTTCTCTGTGAGTCATGTTTGAGTCTTCGTTGAACTGCAACAACAATACTATTTGTCTCTTATGAAATATGGTTTGGAGTATTGTAATGAGTTAATTGATTTGTTGGCTTGTTTCGTATTTCAGTTGAGATGAAGTATTTTGAGGATTGTATGAGATAATGCGTGATTATGTTTGTGACTAACCAAAGTAGTGAAGGTGTAGGAGAAACTAGAGGAAAAGAAAAATGCAATGTTCTTGTCTCACTATATGCAAGTCAAGCGAATTTGGAGGTCAATTCAGGAGGAACGGGAAGAAGTGGGGCTCTCCGCACTCGTAGCAGGATGACCATCGATAGGATAGGCGAGGGGTCAAGGGGGTTATTCACACTTTACAGAGGAAGGCAAGAAGGATGGACAATTTCATGGTTGAACCTGAAAATCGTATAAGTGATGAAGATGGCGTGAGACATTAAGGAAGAAAGATGATTAAAGATTTTTATTAACTTATTTAACAGTTAATGTCAAGTTAGACCAAGTATGGTCTTCCTATCAGTCGAGCTTGAGTGTCTTTGAACTGCAAGTATAATGTGATGTAAGACAACGGTAGTCATTTCTTGCTTGTCTCCAATATGAATGTGATTCTTTATTTCCAAAAAAAAGTTGGGGAAAATTCCTTATCAACCACCATAAAATATTGAAGTTCCTTATTACCCACTATAAAATCTCAATTTCCTTATCCGCTACCAATATGAACTTTCTTCCCTTATCAACCACTACCGTCACTTTTGTCATCTGCTATTTGCAATATTTGCCTGAGAGAATACAAGTGATCGTGGCTTTGCGAGCACACTCGACATGGTTGGAGTGGGCTTCCTCGAAGAGCACTACGACGCTTCTCTGACGATCTTTTCGGCTAACGCGTCACTCGTTGGATACGGCGAGCACACTCAGCATGATTATTGGAGTGGGCTTCCTCGGAGAGCGCCACGGTGGAGCTTCTCTGACGATCTTCCCGGCTAACGCGTCACTCGTCGGATACGACGAGCTCCGCAGTCTTCACCATTGATGCCGACGGCTTGGTGTCGACAGCGCATCAGCGACTCGATGCCGCTGCACTCCGACCGAGTCCTTGCAGATTAGCAGCAGCCAGCAGCTCGCTGTCCATTCGCAATTGCCAACTCTGAACTTCTTCTTCTTCTTCTTCTTCTTCTTCTTCTTCTTCCTTGTGTCCGTGTGTGTCTTTCTCTTGGTGGCTGGTGTGTGTGGATGGTGGTGGTGTTGTGTATGTCCTGTGTGTGTGTGAGCGGTGTGTGTATCCTCTTCTTCTGTGTGTAACGACCAGTGTGTGTCTCCTCCCCCAGGGTGAAGGAGCAGTATTCCTTTTATAGGCCAGATGAGGTGGTGAGCGCGTCTTCCGGCCTAGCGGCAGCTACGCAAACTTTCCTTTCCCCGGCTAGGTGCCAGCTCTGCCGTGAGTAAACTCTCCTTTCATGAATGGACAGGCATCAACCGGCTTTCGTGTTGCCATGTACTTATGGGTCAAGAACTTTCCATTCCTACGCCGACCAATTCAATTCTTTTCCTGACGTGAATGACCAGCTCTCAACCAGCTGTGGTATTGCCTTGTATAGGTCAGTGATTTCCATTCTCACGTCAACCACAAAAAATTCTTTTCTTTACTTATGTAACACGGGATGAGTAGTTGGTGATTGCCTTCCATTCTCCGGATCGTATCCAAGGGAGCAACGTCGCGACGTCTACCTACTACCGGTGCCGGGTGGCCCCTTGTGCTTCTTGCCACCTATTCACGACAGCCCGCATACGATGAGTACAAATGTCAGAGTAGTCGTGTGTAGATGCCGCGAGTCACCGCCTCGAAGGAGCCGACAAATAATATTTTCTTCCATGCTCATGCATTCTTGTACCGAAGCCATACCTATACATATACTTTCTTCCATATCGAGTACCAGGGTCATGCGTGCATTGGCTAGCTACGTAGCTTGCGACCCATACGTGCACACCTGATGACATCAACTTTGCCTCATTATTCTATTTTTCATTTGTGCGTAGCTAGATTAAAGAAAAACAATACCTTGCACCTTGCTCTTTGGTATTGGTTGAATAAGGCAAAGGGTGCAGGCAGAACTACGTAGAGTGGCAGAGGTGCATGACCAAGCTAAAAGAGGCACAATTGCAATAAATTCTAATTATTACCACCAAGGGTCCGTGTTAAGAACCTGGTCCACCACCTGCACACTCCTCTCCGATTCAAAGACTTATGGTAGAAGGTTGAAACTTGAAATGTTCAATCAATGCCTGTTCTTGCTAGTTACGCATTGTGTGTTTGCTTGTTGGTTGCAACGTCGGCTCTAGCTATTTGGCATGGTGTGTTGGGCTGTTGGCCATTTGTCATCACCCATAGGAGTGGGTTGGGGTGTGTCGTTCCACGGATCTAAGGTAGGTTGCGCCCCACCCTGTCCATCATGTAGCTTTGATACTGCTATCGATAAGATCTCTCTTGCGACCTCACAAGATTTTGATATTCATATATTCATGCAGCTATAATTAAATTTATTGAATGGAAGTAAAGGATGGATAATCTATAGGCTATACCTATTATACATACAATGTCCTAGCTTGTCATTTTGCAAGATACGATATCCAAATATTGCCACTATTTATCAATTTTGTAAATCCATAGGATATCATCTGTACCGCTCGAAGCCGCTATATAATCAGATGTTCTCTGGCTTCTCTTTCTCAACATCCCTCGCTACCAAAGTTTTCGAGAATCTAGAAGGGAAGCAAATTGTTCTAGAGGAACTTGTTTGGACTAGTGTCATGGCACGTTCTCAGATGCTCGTTGCTGTTGATTTACGTATTCTTATTCTCATGGTTACCAAGATCTTAACCACTTGCGGCGTTAGAGGTCCGTTGATTGTTAAATGTAGTACTCTACTTTTATTTTTCATTTAATCTTTTGTGATGGATATAGATTTCACATGGTTCTATTTGGAAAAATATTGTATCTTGTTTGCTCCGATACTGCAATCGATAAGATCTATCTTGCGATATCACAATATTTCGATATTCATATATTCATGCAGCTATAATTAAATTTATTGAATGGAAGCAAACGATGGACAATCTATAGGCTATACCTATTATACATACAATCTCTTCTTTTGTCGTTTTGCAAGATACGATATCCAAATATTGCTACTATTTATCAATTTTTTAAATCCATAAGATATCATCTGCACCGCTCCAAGCCACTATATAATCAGATGTTTTCTGGGTTCTCTTTCTCAACATCACTCGGTACCAAGGTTTCCGAGAATCTAGAAGGGAAGCAAATTGTTCTAGAGGAACTTGTTTGGACTAGTGTCATGGCACATCCTCACATGCTCGCTGTTGTTGATTTATGTGTTGTTATTCTCATTGTTACCAAGATCTTAACTAGTTGTGGCGTTAGAGGTGTGTTAGTTGTGAAATGTAGTACTCTACTTTTATTTTTCATTTAATCTTTTGTGATGCATATGGATTTCACGTGGTTCTTTTTGGAAGAATATTGTATTTTCTTGGCTTCGATACTGCTATCAATAAGACCTCTCTTGCGACCTCACAAGATTTCCAGATTCATATATTCATGCAGCTATTATTAAATTTATTGAATGGAAGCAAAGGATGGACAATCTATAGGCTATACCTATTATACATAGAATCTCTTCGCTTGTCGTATTGCAACATATGATATCCAAATATTGCTAATATTTATCAATTTTGGAAATCCATAAGATATCATCTGCACCGCTCCAAGCCACTATATAATTAGATGTTCTCTGGCTTCTCTTTCTCAACATCACTCGCTACCAAGGTTTCTGAAGGGAAGCAAATTGTTCTAGAGGACCTTGTTTGGACTAGTGTCATGGCACCTCCTCAGATGCTCGTTGTTGTTGATTTACGTATTGTTATTCTCATTGTTACCATGATCTTATTTTTTTCTTTACTCGTGTTAATTTGTAACACAATTATTACTATATTTGACATGTTTTTTTTGAAGGCTTATATTTGACATGTTTAATATGTTGTAATCTTTGAATATAGGAACATGAGGTGGACTTGATTTTTACTGATTATTTCCATGCCCAATATGACTGTCTATGATCTTCTTATGAAAGTGAAGGTACATTCCTTCGACAAAAATAATCTCATATTGTAGTTTGAATAAGGTTGTTCCTTATGTGTTATTTTTCTACATTTAGGAATCACCCAAGTTCAAACATCTTCCCTGATATAATAAAAAAGTATGTAAAACATATTTATTCGCCTAGCATGTAGTATTATATTAGTTATCATAATAAAGAAATAATTAGAGAATCATTTGTTCGTTGTTTCTGTAGATGTATCGAAGGTGGAGCGAATGACTTCTTTGTCAAGCCTCTCAAAGGCTCTGATGTGCCTCGTGTGCTAAGCCACATGTGAGAAATAAGATAGATTTTTTATTGACTTATTTAACAGTTAATGTCAAGTTAGACCAAATGTAGTCTTCCTATCAATCGAGCTTGAGTGTCTTTGAACTGCAAGTATAATGTGATGTAAGACAATGGTAGTCATTTCTTGCTTGTCTCCAACATGAATATGATTCTTTATTTCCAAAAAAAAAGTTAGGAAAAATTCCTTATCAACCATCATAATATATTGAAGTTCCTTATTACCCACTGTAAAATCTCAATTTCCTTATCCGCTACCAATATGAACTTTCTTCCCTTATCAACCACTACCGTCACATTTATCATGTGCTATTTGGAATATTTGCATGAGAGAAGTTACACCTAACCAATTTGCCCCTTCGTCACAAGTGACTCATGGAAAATAAATCAATCGAGTTACTCTGCAATCATGTCTTCTTCCACACAAGGTTGAAGAGTACGACATGCAGCCCGTCGCGTGGAACGTGAATCCGTGGGTTAGAGTCAGCGCAGCCAGTGTGAGAGGACTAGGGGTGAGTGTGGGAGAGTCCATAGTATCCAACACCATGTCGGACATTGGGTGAGGTTCCATGCATCCAGCGTGCTAGGGTCTTGCTATGGTGCCGAGCGTATTGGGAGGTTCTTGAGCGCCATAAGCCAAGATGTTCCATGCATTCGACAACCTAGGGTCTTGCCATTGTTTTCTTGCATATCATTTCCTACAAATTAGTAGACCGTCCCTGTAGCTGTAATATGCATGCAACTGGAGAATCACATTCCCTTTGTTGATAAGTCATGCTTGAAGACATCTGCATTTAATACATCAATATGAATTTAATACATCAATTGGAGCTAGATTAAGAAAAACAATACCTTGCACCTTGCTCTTAAGTCTTGGTTGAACAAGGCAAAAGGTGCAGACAGAACTGCGTAGAGTGACAGAGGTGCATGACAGCCAAAAGAGGCACAATTGCAATAACTTCTAATTATTACCAACAAGGGTCTGTGCTAAGAACTTGTTCCACCACTTGCACACTCCTCTCCGATGCAAAGACTTATGGTAGAAGGTTGAAACTTGAAATGTTCAATCAATGCCTCTTCTTGCTAGTTACTGCAGTGTGTGTTTGCTTGTTGGTTGCAACGTCGGGCTGGCGCTACTTGGCATGGTTTCTTGGGCTGTTGGCCATTTGTCATCACCCGTAGGAGTGGGTTGGGGTGTGTCGAGCACAAATCTAAGGTAGGTTGCGGTCTACCCTATCCATCATGTAGCTTCGATACTGCTATTGATAAGATCTCTGTTGCGACCTCACAAGATTTCGATATTCACATATTCATGCATATATAATTAAATTTATTGAATGGAAGCAAAGGATGGACAATCTATAGGCTATACCTATTATACAAACAATCTCTTCGCTTGTCGTTTTGCAAGATACGATATCCAAATATTGCTACTATAAATCAATTTTGTAAATCCATAGGATATCATCTGCATCGCTCCAAGCCACTATATAATCAGATGTTCTCTGGCTTCTCTTTCTCAACATCACTCGGTACCAAGGTTTTTGAGAATCTAGAAGGGAAGCAAATTGTTCTAGAGGAACTTGTTTGAACTAGTGTCATGGCACCTAGTCACATGCTCGTTGCTGTTGATTTTAGTATTGTTATTCTCATTGTTACCAAGATCTTAATTAGTTGCAGCATTAGAGGTGTGTTGGTTGTTAAATGTAGTACTCTACTTTCATAAGTCATTTAATCTTTTATGATGCATATAGATTTCATATGGTTTAATTTGGAAGAATATTGTATTGTTGGCTTCGATATCTGCTATCGATAAGATCTCTCTTGCGACCTCACAAGATTACGATATTCATATATTCATGCAGCTATAATTAAATTTATTGGATGGAAGCAAATGATGGACAATCTATAGGCTATACCTATTATACATAGAATCTCTTCGCTTGTCGTATTGCAACATATGATATCCAAATATTGCTAATATTTATCAATTTTGTAAATCTATAGGATATCATCTGCACCGCTCCAAGCCACTATATAATCAGATGTTCTCTGGCTTCTCTTTCTCAACATCACTCGATACCAAGGTTTCGAGAATCTAGAAGGGAGGCAAATTGTTCTAGAGGAACTTGTTTGTACTAGTGTCATGGCACATCCTCACATGCTCGTTGTTGTTGATTTATGTGTTGTTATTCTAATTGTTACCAAGATCTTAACTAGTTGCAGCGTTAGAGGTGTGTTGGTTGTGAAATGTAGTACTCTACTTTTATTTTTCATTTAATCTTTTGTGATGCATATAGATTTCACGTGGTTCTATTTGGAAGAATATTGTATCTTGTTGGCTTCGATACTGCTATCAATAAGACCTTTCTTGCGACCTCATAAGATTTCCATATTCATATATTCATGGAGCTATAATAAATTTTATTGAATTGATGCAAAGGATGGAAAATCTATACGCTATACCTATTATACATACAATCTGTCCGCTTGTTGTTTTGCAAGATACTATATCCAAATATTGCTAATATTTATCAATTTTGGAAATCCATAAGATATCATCTGCACCGCTCCAAGCCACTATATAATCAGATGTTGGCTGGCTTCTTTTTCTCAACATCACTGAAGGGAAGCAAATTGTTCTAGGGGACCTTGTTTGGACTAGTGTCATGGCACCTCCTCACATGCTCGTTGTTGTTGATTTACGTATTGTTATTCTCATTGTTACCATGATCTTATTTTTTTCTTTACTCGTGTTAATTTGTAACACAATTATTACTATATTTGACATGTTTTTTTTGAAGGCTTGTATTTGACGTGTTTAATATGTTGTAAACTTTGAATATAGGAACATGATGTGGACTTGATTTTTACTGATTATTTCCGTGCCCAATATGACTGGCTATGATCTTCTTATGAAAGTGAAGGTACATTCCTTCGACAAAAATAATCTTATATTGTAGTTTGAATAAGGTTGTTCCTTATGTGTTATTTTTCTACATTCAGGAATCACCCAAGCTAAAACATCTTCCCTGATATAATAAAAAAAGTATGTAAAACATATTTATTCGCCTAGCATGAAGTATTACATTTGTTATCATAATAAAATAAGTAATTAGAGAATCATTTGTCCTTTGTTTCTGTAGATGTATGGAAGGTGGAGCAAATGACTTCTTTCAAGCCTCTCAAAGGCTCTGATGTGCCTCGTGTGCTGAGCCACATGTGAGAAATAAGATAGATTTTTTATTGACTTATTTAACAGTTAATGTTAAGTTAGACGAAGTATGGTCTTCCTATCAGTTGAGCTTGAGTGTCTTTGAACTGCAAGTATAATGTGATATAAGACAACGGTAGCTTTTTCTTGTTTGTCTCCAATATGAATGTGATTCTTTATTTCCAAAAAAAAAAGTTAGGAAAAATTCCTTATCAACCACCATAATATATTGAAGGTCCTTATTACCCACTATAAAATCTTAATTTCCTTATCCGCTGCCAATATGAACTTTCTTCTCTTATCAACCACTACCGTCACTTTTATCATCTCCTATTTGTAATATTTGCTTGAGAGAAGTCAGACCTGACTAATTTGCCCCTTCGCCATACGTGACTCATGGAAAATAAATCGATCGAGTTATTCTACAATCATGTCTTCTTCCTCACGAGGTCGAAGAGTACTGCATGCAGCCCGTCGCGTGGAACGTGGGTTAGAGTCAGCGCAGCCAGTGTGAGAGGACTAGGGGTGAGTATCGGAGAGTCCATAGTTCCCAACACCATGTCAGACATTGAGCGAGGTTCCATGCATCAAGTGTGCTAGGGTCTTGCTAAGGTGCCGAGCGTATTGGGAGCTTCTTGAGCGCAATAAGCCAAGAGGTTCCATGCATCTGACATCCTAGGATCTTGCCATTGTTTTCTTGTATATCATTTTCTACAAATTAGTAGGCCATTCCTGTAGCTGTAATATGCATGCAACAGGAGAATCACGTTTCCTTTGTTGATAAGTCGTGCTTGAAGACATATGAATGCAATAGTTAACTATTTTATCATTTCATATATTTTATTATTAGCAGAGCCTCACGTAAACCTTTACCTTTATCTTTATCCTTGCTTGACAATATGATAATGTTTTGTGATCAAAACATGGAAATGTAGTATATCTGTCTTGCGACATTGTCGTTAAGAAAAGAAAAGAGAGGGCGTGCCAGCTTACTAAGTACACAAATAAATAAGAAGAAATAAAAATAGTATATTTCAACAAAATTATAAGTCCCTTTTATATAATTGCGCTCCATAGCTTTGACGGCCAGTCATCCGACTTGGGCGATCGTGACCTCTTGCTTCCCTGGACTTCATAAAGCTCCCGGTTAATTACCCTTGTAGACGAACCTACAAGGAACCTCCGATTAAACTGTACATGGTCATCGTTGTCGTCTTCAATTTGTCTCCTCTATGCATGATGTATATATTGTTGATATTAATGTATAGGGCTTGACGTGATGCACAACCTCATCGAACCATGGTGCCATCGAGAGTGCGCCGTCCTTGTCGGTCCAACGGCACCCGTCTTGTCGTTCGGCCCTGTCGGTCACGGATTATGCGAAGTTGTAGTGGTGAGGTTGCGTAAGAGGAGATGTGAGAGTGGCACGGCCTCGACAACCGTTGGTGGTGCAACCGCCCTCGTCGGTCCGACAACATCCACCTTGTAGTCCGGCCTTGTTGGTCGCAGATGACATGCATTGGGTCGTAGTGGATGTGTTGCATAAGATGAAATGTGAGTGTAATGTGAGACACGGCCTCGTCGGTCCATGGTTCTGTTGACGGTGTAGCCGTCCTCGTCGATCCGACGGAGTCATACGGCCTCGTCGGTCATGGATGACAGGTCCTAGTAGTCATGCATGAGAAGGCATGCTCTAATGCTCCCAGCTGATTTGGTAGACATCAGCCTGCTTGCTTGGAGAGGCATGCCACTAACGGCTCTCTGTTTTATCACATGTACGTGTGCTTTTGCTTCTGAGCTTTTGATACTTCTTTTTCATGAAAGTAGAGTACAAGTGATCGTGGCTTTGCGAGCACACATGACATGATTGGAGTGGGCTTCCTCGGAGAGCACCACGGCGGAGCTTCTCTGACGATCTTCCCGGCTAACGCGTCACTCGTCGGATATGACGAGCTCTGCAGCCTTCACCATCAATGCCGACGGCTTTGCGTCGACAGCGCATCAGCGACTCGATGCCGCAGCACTCCGACCAAGTCTTGCAGATTAGCAGCAGCCAGCAGCTCGCTGCCCACTCACAGTCGCCAAGTCTGGCCTCCTCCTCCTTCTTCTTCTTCTTCCTTGCGTGCGTGTGTTTCTTTCTCGCGGTGGCTGGTGTGTGTGTATGGTGGTGGTGGTGTGTATGTCCTGTGTGTGTAACCGGTGCGTGTATCCTCTTCTCATGTGTGTATTCCGTCTGTGTAACGACCAGTGTGTGTGTCCTCCCCAGGGTGAAGGAGCAGTACTCCTTTTATACTGCATTGCGTGTTTGCTTGTTGGTTGCAACGTTGGGATGGATCTAACTACTCGGCATGGTGTTTTGGGCCGTTGGCCAGTCGTCGTCATCAGTAGGAGTGGGTTGGGTTGGGTCGCAGCCCAAATCTAAGGTAGGTTGCGGCCCACCCTATCCACCATGCAGGACCGGCCCTGACTTTTTTGGGGCCCAAAGCAGAACCAAAAATATGGGCCATGTCTGTATGTAATTGCAATAGCTGAAGCTAAGAGGTGGACCGTAGGCTATTTGGGAAGTGACCAAGTAGGCTTCTTCCTGTACATTGCAATAGCTAAAGCCATGTGGGACATCTGTTCTTGCTTATTTGGGCTCAGATTAAAGTAGCTATATGTTAAAACATATATACATGTATCTCTGGATTGGGACCCCAAACTATTGGGGGCCCAAGGCAGTCACCCCTCAAGCACTAGCCTAGGGCCGGCCCTACCACCATGTACCTTTGGCATTGGTTTCGATAAGATCTCATTTGCGATCTCACAAGATTTCGATATTCATATATTCATGCAGCTATAATTAAATTTATTGAAGGGAAGTAAAGGATAGGCAATCTATAGGCTATATCTATTATGGATAAAATATCTTAGCTTGTTGTTTTGCAAGATACGATATCCAGATATTGCTACTACTTATCAATTTTGTAAATCCATAGGATATCATCTGCACCGCTCTAAGCCACTATATAATCAGATGTTCTTTGGCTTCTCTTTCTCAATATCACTCGGTACCAAGGTTTTTGAGAATCTAAAAGGGAAGAAGATTGTTCTAGAGGATCTTGCTTGGACTAGTGTCATGGCACCTCCTCACGTGCTCATTGTTGATGATTTATGTATTGTTCTTCTCATTGTTTCCAAGATCTTAACTGGTTATGGCGTAAGAGGTGTGTTGGTTGTTATATATAGTACTCTACTTTTATTTTTCATTTAATCTTTTTTTGATGCGTATAGATTTCATATTTGGTTCTATTTGGAAGAATTTTGTATCTTGTTGCTATTGTGGCACACTAGCAAGCTAAGAGCTTTAGTAGGATTTATTGCTTGCTGCACCATACTAACAATTTCTATATTGATTGAACCTATCATTTAGCTTAGTGAAAATAGTAAATCATGTCATTTATTTGTACAAAAAAACATATATATAAGAGAGGGTTTTAGCAACACCTATCACTCTTACAAGTTCAAGTCACTAGTCCCTTTTCACATGTTTTATCTTTGATGCTAAATTTTTAACTTTTCTACCTTCATTTTTTTAGTGACTGCTGTGGAAGGTCCAGAGGAAGCATTGAAGTTCCTGGATGAGGTATATTGACAACTTGTATTGTTCATGTCATTATTTTTAATTTACTCGTGCTAATTTGTAACACAATTATTACTATATTTGACATGTTTGTTATGTTTATAGGATAATGATGTGGACTTGATTTTGACTGATTATTTCATGCCCAATATGACTGGCTATGATCTTCTTATGAAAGTGAAGGTAGATTCCTTCGACAAAAATAGTCTCCTATTGTAGTTTGAATAAGGTTCTTCCTTATGTGTTATTTATGTTTCTACATTCAGGAATCACCCAAGCTGAACCATCTTCCTGTCGTTGTCACTAGCAGTGAAAACTCCCCTGATATAATAAAAATGTATGTAAAACATATTTAATTGCCTAGCATGTAGTAGTATTGTATTTGTTATCATAATAAAAAAAATAATTAGAGAATCATATGCTCTTTGTTTCTGCAGGTGTATGGAAGGTGGAGCAAAGGATTTCATTGTCAAGCCTCTCAAAGGCTCTGATGTGCCTCGTGTCCTAAGCCACATCTGAGAAATAAGAGAGGAAATAATTAAAGAATATTATTTTCTTATATCGAACTATATTTAATTAATAATTTCAAGTTGGCTGGAACAACAATACTATTTGTCTCTCATATGAACATTATCCTTTGTGATGAACCATGTTGAGATGTAATATGGTTTGGAGTATTGTAATGAGTTAATTGATATGTTGGCTTGTTACGTATTTGAGTTGACATGAAGTGTTTTGAGGATTGTATGAGATAATGGGTGATTATGTTGGCAACTAACCAAAGTTGTGAAGGTGTAGGAGAAACTAGAGGAGAAGAAAAATGCAATTTGCTTGTCTCACTATGTGCAGGTCAAGCGAATTTGGAGGTCAATTTAGGAGGACCGGGCGGAAGTGGGGGCCTTAAATCAGGATGACCATCGAGGATGGGTGAGGGGTCAAGGGAGTTATCCACACTGTACACAAAGAAAAGAAGGATTGACAATTTCATGGTTGAACCTCAAAATCATAGAAGTGATGAAGATATTGAAGTTCCTTATTACCCACTATAAACTCTCAATTTCCTTATCCTCCAACAATATTAACTTTCTTCCCTTATCAACCACTACCATCACTTTTGTCATCTGCCATTTGCAATATTTGCCTTAGAGAAGTCAGACTTGACCAATTTGCCCCTCTATCAGAACTGACTCATGGAATTAAATCGATCGATGTACTCTGCAATCATGTGTTCTTCCTCATGAGCTCGAAGTGTACTGCATGCAGCCCATCGTGTGGAACATGAATCTGTGGGTCAGAGTTGGTGCAACTAGTGAGAGAGGACTAGGTGCGAGTGCGGGAGAGTCCGTAGTATCCAGCACCATGTCGGACATTGAGCGAGGTTCCATGCATTCGGCGTACTAGGGTCTTACTATGGTGCCGAGCGAATTGGGAGCTGCTTGAGCGCAATAAGCTAAGATGTTCCATGCATCCGACATCCTAGGGTAATGCTATTGTTTTTTTGCATACCATTTCCTACAAATTATTAGGCTGTTCCTAGGCCGTCCCCCTCCAGTTTGTTGACATGGAACAGTTGATTTATTATTATTTTCAAGAAGAAGCTGGAGGGGTTCCAGGCTTCCAGCGTTCCGCACACCTACGAATCATATAGCAATACTTTATCTGCGTTGGTATACTTATCTCATTTCTTCTAAATTTTACCCTCTTGTTGATTGCTAAAATGTTCATGTTATTTCTGTCTTAGCTTGACATGGACGAAAAGAAAGCTCAATAAGACCATTAAAAAACTGAGTAATAATGGAACTTTGAAAAAAAAAACTACCACAAGAGTCTTCTCTGCTTTCACTTAACACCGCGAGGCAACAAAATAGACGGCAGTGGCTGTTTAGGGTTGAAAGTTAAGGTTGATAGCTAATAAGGAAATTGAAATTTTAGAGTGGCTAACAAGGAAATCACACTTTTTTATGGTTGATAAGTAATTTGCCCAAAAAATACTCTCGGTGCATTCTACTTGCTTGAATGCTGCATTAATTAAGTTGCTAATATGTAGCTTCTTTATGAACCTGTATCATCGTGGTCGACATATGTTCCTTACAAAAAAAAAGAAAGCATATAAAGACATTGGAAAAATAAGAATCGACTTGAACATATACGGGAAATTTTGATCATAATGACACTAAATGTGGGACATCTACACTTGCATACATAAAGAAAAAGAACACAAAACATAGAGCAAATTCCCTCTACGCCACTGAAAATTGTCATCGTTCCCTCTGTGCCATGAAAATTTCTGAACTTCCCTCTATGACATCCAATTAAAATTTTCATGCCCTCTATGCCACCGACGCCAGTGCTTAATGTTTTACTCTATTCGCTAGATCAAAGAAAATACTTTCTTTACTCCAAAATTTATGAAAAATTGTAAATATATAGAGTAACACCTCGAGAACTTTTTTTGTTATGGAAAATAGTTTGGTTCTAGAACATTTTTGAATTTGAAATTAGTGAATCTCACAAAGCGCTAAGGTTCAAAACTTCAAAATTTAACTTCTAAACCTTAACGCTTTGCCAAGTTCACCAATTTGAAAATTGAAAATGCCATATGTACCAAAAGTAAACATTCTTTCTCATTGTTATGTAACTCATGTATGGCTGGACTGTTTCCTCTTTTTTTAGATAATGGGAAAAGTACCCAGCCTTTACCTCAGCATAAGGCTATAGCTGTTTGTTACATGAATGCAGATGCAGCACATCCGTTTGCAACTACTTACTACTCACATATATTTAAAACACAAACGACACCATAATCAAGTTTGGATGACAAGACACACATTAAGGACCAATCCTATTTGTAAATCTCCATTCATGGTGTGCGAAGATTTGCATTGCTAACCCTTCAAGACGTCGACATACCTCCCTTATTACTTCTCTAGCTTCATCCTTCTTTTGTAACTCTGCCCAAAAGCAAAGCCAGTGAGTCCCTCTAAATAGTACCTACAAATAAGTTTTCATAGGAGATTTGTCAAAGACAATGTCATTCCTGCTTAACCAGATAGCCCGACAAAAAACAGATGCACCAATTAACAATTGTCTTTATAATTATGTGCCCACCCCAGTTAGCCATGAACCAAACATATGAGTAATGCTACGAGGTGGATGCAAACCAAAAGAGAAATGAACCAATCGCCAAAGAAATTTAGCAAAATGGCAATTGATAAAGAGGTGTTGAATAGTTTCATTATTGCAACACGAACTACATAACTTACTCCCATTCCAGTTACATTTTGCTAAATTGTCCTTTGTAAGAACTACTCCTTTATGCAAGTACCACATGAAAATATTTATTTTTAAAGGTATTTTTAATTTCCATAGGGCTTTATGTTGTATCACATTTCCATTTTTTAGAAGGGCTCTATACATTGATTGAATATTATAAAGACCTGTATTAGTATGATTCCATATAAACGAGTCATTATTGTCATTCCGCTGTACATGTGCAATACAATAAACAAGGTCATACCATAGCAACAGATTATCATCACGCAAAGCCCTTCTAAAAGAAATATTCAATGGAACTCTCTCAAAAACTGCATCTACTGTTTTGTTCTTTCTTCCGGCAATATTGTATAAGGTCGGGTAACATACTCTAAATGTAGAATTTCCTATCCATCTATCTTCCCAAAAACGTATTTGATGACCATTATTTAGTTGAAACTTTCTTAAGCTAAAAAAGCAACTCTTAACTTTCATCAAACCCGACCAAAAATGTGAACCCCCTGGTTTTCTCTCTACTTGGGTTATCATTTGGTTTCTCAAGTACTTATTCCATAGTAAATTCTGCCAAATAGCATCTTCATTAATTAGTTTGAACAATCATTTACTAAGAAGACATTGGTTTTGTATATCAAGATTTTGGATACCTAAACCCCCTAATTCTTTAGGTTGACATAAGATATCCCATCTGGCTAATCTGTATTTACGTTTGTGTTCATCACCTTGCCAAAAAAAATGTGATCTATAGTAATCCAGTTTTTCTAGGACTCCTCTCGGGACCTCAAAAAAAGATAACATAAACATTGCAAGGCTTGTTAGGATGAGTTGATTAAAACCAAACGACCACCAACAGACATATGCTTCCCTTTCCAACTACTTAGCTTTCCATCAAATTTCTCCTCTATTACTTTCCAATCACTATTGCTAATTTCCTAAAGTGCATTGGAATGCAAGATATTTAAAAGGATAAGTACCCAACTGGCATCCAAAAAATTGTGAATATTGGCTTTCATATTCCTTTGTCTGGCCAAAACAAAACACCTCACTTTTATGAAAATTTATCTTAAGTCCTGATAGTTGTTCAAAGGCGCACAATAATAGTTTCATATTAGTTGCCTTTACAATATCAGGGTCCATAAATAGAATTGTATCGCCTGCATACTGTAAAATAGATAAACCTCCATCAACTTAATGTGGAATAACACCGCTAATTTGATCCTCGGCCTTTGCCCTATTAATTAAGATGGCTAGTATATCCACTACAATATTAAACAAGGTACGTGATAAAGGATCCCCTTGCTTAGTCCTTTCATTGTTTGGAAGTTTTATCCAACCTGATCATTTACTTTTATTGCTACATGGCCACCTTGGATGAAAGAACTAATCCAGTCACACCATTTGCTAGAAAATCTTTCATTCTTAGAATCTGTTGCACAAAGGGCCATTTGATTTCCTTCTTATGTGGTAACTTCTGTTATAGCTCAAACATTTCATCTCTTATATCGAGTTGATATTTGTAAAGGCCAGAAGAGAAAATATTGACTTGGTTCTGACCAAAAGAATCACGTTATTCACGGAAATGACAAATAGAGCCTTATGTGACGAGCATAGCCTTCAGCACAACTCCTCAAATCAGCTTGTTGTACATTTGCATCTTTCTTGCGGAGAGAAAGGTCCAATTAACTGCTAGATCACAGCAGCCATTGCTTTGATAACAACACCAATGAGATCAGTGACCGCTATTAATTAAGATCGTATTGACAACAAGATACTCCTGTGTATAAATTTGAGCGGTTTTATGATACTCCAAATATAATGTCCATCGTTTATTTTCTCGATCCAATGGTTGAGATCTGACTCATGATACTTTCACTTCGCACAAGTATCATAAGTATCATACACAAGTATCATAAGTATTAAAGGGTATTTTAGTAATCAATTGATTGAGAAAATTCGTCAGTTTCTGTGTCCATTACATGACGCCATGACTGATCCGATCAGGATGGGTGAAGGGAGGCCAGAGGCCAGGATTAGCGGGCGCTAGATTGGGATGGGACTCTGGGGGACTCGGCCACCGGGACTGGCTGCAAGGAGAGGAGGCGTAGAGGCTTAGGGCGTGAGGAGGCAGCGGTGATATCTGGTTGGCGACATGCAGAGGCCGCGGGGATCGGGACTGCGTAGGTTTAGAATGTACTAATCACATGAGTAATGATTTATTAAGGGAACAATTACTATAGTGCCCATAATAATGGACGTTCAGATCCTATACATGATACTTTGTGGCTAGGGGAAGAATCATGGAGCACCGTAAAAGTGCTCATAAATTTTGTAACACTACCCATACTTTAAAGAACGACAGTATGTAAATACTGACAAACCTGTGACAACAAAGCAAATCAACTCTGCGCCAGCAAGTATTCAACATGGAACTCATCCTCCTGCAGCATACTAGTATTCCAACCATTAATTTGGCCCAACTTTCGAGACAACCATACACGTAAACTACGACATGAAACCTAGGTAATCACGTCGAAGCACGTTGTTGCATGAATTGTTTGAGCATTGACACTAATCCATTGAGTTTTTAAGATCATCTTCAGTGCAGAAAAGGAAAAACAAATAAACAATGTCAAAGCTGATCGACCGGTGCGGCATTAACAGGGGTGCACCGGTGTGAAATTAAATGAAGAGCATGCAGAAAGTTGGTCTTCTTGGATCGATACCAGGCAAGTTAAGTATGCAATTGGCCGCTGAGTTGGTGCCACGTGCTGCTCACACTCCAAGTCAAAACTTCTAGCGCTAGCCGGCGGCGCTCATGTCGGTGGTTGTCGGTCTCATGCTGTCAGACCGAGACAGGTAAGACCGATTGGGCTTCGTTGTCGAGAAAACGAGCGTTTTTCTTTCTGTTAAGACTGCTTCGTGGAGTGCATGACGCCTGCGTCCGATGTCCGCACGGGCCATTAGGGGTTTTATCATCGTCGTAATTGTGTTATTTGCAGATCTGAGAATGCGCATATATAAGAGATTTAGATGAGTGTTGTGATGTAAATGGGTGTGTGTGTATAAGATACTCAAAAGAAAAAGAGCGTGGATGCACAAGAAAAATGAGGATAAGCTTATCGTCCTATGTGAAAATTAAAGAGTGGGATTCCGATCTAATGGACGGCAATCTGCCCGAATATCAGACAAGTTTATCGTGTTTCAGCGGGATTGCATCCAATTTTCTGAAAGATTTTTCTTTTGTAATTTTAGAGCGATGTAATTCAGGCTTTAAGGTCAGTCTTGATGCACACTTTTATTTCACACTCTTCAAGAGTGTCATATCTTATCATGCTGTAAGACCAGTATCTCAATGCATAGTTTCATCGATCTCATGATTGTATAGACAAGTTATAACATTAAATTAACATCTCATTGTTGCATTTACTTTATGTCCTTAGTGGGAGTTTCATTTGAGTTTCATACATATCAAACAATGTCAAATGAGTTTCATTCTTATGAAACTCATTTACTCTGTTTCATATCAATTACGCTACCATGTCATCTTTTGTTGATGTGTCGTCCCTTTTAATACAAATGAAACCCTCACTGAGACTGATCTAAAGGTTCGAGTGGAACAAGTTCGACCATGACACCAAGTGTCATTCTTAAATTTAGTTTACAATAACTCTAGTGCATATGTTATATTTAATCAAAGCTATATCAAGAAAAAGAAAATGTACTCGCACTTTACAATCTCTAGTTTTGCAGTGTCAAACAATGTTCCTGGTTAATTTCGAGTAATTTCTTCTAGATAATGGAAAAAAGGCTCCGAATTTTTACATGTTGCGCATTCGGTGACTAGTACATCATTATTATAAAGTCACTACGGAGACAGAGCGTTTGGCGTGTGTCCAGGGCACACGGCAAGACCAGAAATATCCACGGTAAACTCCTTGTCATGTGTTATACACGACATAGCTCGGATGGCAAAAATGTTATCGGCAAAGCCTTTGTCATGTGTCCATGACAAAAAAAACAAAGGTGCCGTCATCTGCCAGAACGGTGACGGCACGTTTTGCCGTGTGCAAAGGATGTTACATGTCTGTCATATGCTGCCTTTGCTGCGTGCAACGATGAGCCACACGGTAAAAGATCATCTCATTGTCGTGTGACGTGTGGTACACACATCAAAGACTTCCATGTGCCACGCATGCGTGACGGAGGGCACATGGTAAACATGTAACAACCATTGTGCGTGTGTGTGGCACGTGAGCGACTTTATCATGGACCCTCCCAACCCACGACAAAGATGTTTGTCGTGTATGCCCTCCTGCTGGCACACGGTAAAGTCGTGGGTTGCCGTGTGTCTTCTAAAGGGCGCGACAAATTCCGACAAAAGACACACGGTAAAGCAGGTGGCACACAGTAAACTTGACTCTCCCGTAGTGAGTTGTGAAACCAACGTACAAGCGGCCCTACCATCAAGGATGCAAAAGGACTATGAGCAAATCCTATATTGTGATGGCCACTCGTCTTACGCAAATAAACTTTTTGCCGCTGCCTTCAATGCTTGACAAAGCTTTTGATGATGATGCCTTAACGGTCGTCCTTTTGGTAGCTCTGATGATAGCATGCATCAAGAAGATAATAGATTTCTTTTCAGTATAATATCACTGCAGCTTAGGCATTTCGACTTGTTGGTCCACAGTCTCGGCTGTTGTCCAAACGTTATGCATTTCTAGGACTAATAGACAACATTACTGTAATATCGTACGTGTTGTTCAGTCGATTATTGTTTTTTTTCTAGGACTGAACTCATGCGTCTTAGAAAATCAATCGATTAACACGAGCAATACAATCCTCTTTCCAGAGAAAGCAATACAAAGAATCTTCTCTCTGAATCTAAAAGCGAACCAGCTATACGAAATTCGTGCAACTCAATAGTTGGACACAGGCGTGAACGATCCATTCGGTGCAGAGGAACACTCGATGCTAGTTAATTTACTCTGTTGCAAAATCTTCTGATCTCACCTTGATCGCCGGTGAGCACGTCGAGGTTGCCCATCTTGACCATGGCCTCCGCGAACCGCACTTCCCACGCCGTCCTGTTGCCCGCGTAGAGGTCCACGAGCGCCGCCGTGTCGTTCTGGTTGTACAGCGTGACGTCAGAAGTGAAGAGCACCTCTTGCGTCTGCACATTCTTGTAGTACTGGTTGTCGAGCAGCAGCTCCGTCTTGGGGTCCAAATCCACCACCCGGTCCCGCCGGCCCGTGGCCGCCGGGCACCGCCGCCGGAGCGCCCTCGCGTAGGTGGCGTTCATGTCCGGCGCGATCTGCGGGTACAGCCGGAACGCGAAGGACGAGCAGTGGGACCGGCCGAAGGAGTGGGCCCCGGAGAGCGTGACCATGTCGTCGGCGGTGAGGTTCTTGGCGCCGAAGCTGTCGACGAGCTGCGACGCGTTGGCGAACGGCGGCGGCAGGTTGTTGAGCACCTCGGAGATGTTGGAGGCGCGGCCGTCGCGGCGGCCCGACGGCATGGCGAAGTCGATGCCGCCCATGATCCCCGTGGCGTCGCGCGCGGCGAAGGCGACGATGTCGGCGCACGAGACGGTCCGGTAGCAGCGGCGCTCCAGCACGCGCTTCGCGCGGTTGATGACGCTGAACCCGCGAAGACTCGGGTTGTTGGCCTGCGAGGCCTTCTCCACGCTGCTGGAGTTGCTGCCCGGGGCCCTATCCAGCAGCACAGACGCATCACAACCCTGAAACATAATGGAATTAGCATGCATGCTTCAAGTAACAATGGACACGGTCACACGCGGCCCCACACGGCTTACCCTGACGAAGCAGTCGTGGAAGAAGAGGCGCACAAGGCCGGGACCGTTGCCCGGGTCTCGGCGGATGGCGGCGAGGACAATGACGCGGATGAGCCTTTCTGCCGACGGGCAAGTTTGGTTGTAGTACCCGACTTGTAGCTGCGCCTCTGCCGATGACGCAAAGGAGAGGAGCGCAATCCATAACAGCAGGACGGGAAGAACACCCAGCTGACACACGCTGCTAGCACGCATTTCAGCCGGCACTGCTAGCTACGGACTGTGGATCCTGCGTGTTACTTATTATAACAGTCTCCGTTCTATGCCTAATGGGAGATAAAAGAAAGATGAGCAGCTGGTGGGCAATTTATATACTTGGATCGATACACAGAAGACCTATATTAAACTGGCCCTAGGACTGAGCAGAGAAGTTGACCCTGCAGCTGGCCCTTGGGAAGGGCAATGAAACGTTCATGTCGGTAAATTAAAGCTCCCGGGGCCGTGAGCTCTTTGTGAAGACGCGCAGGTAATAAACAGTACAGTATACAATCATGGGACACTATGCTCAAGCTCAAGTGTAGGGGTGCAAGCTATGGTCGTGTGTATGGGAACACGTGATTTCGTTCGTAGGAGCGCCCTACTGCTAAATACTCCTACTTGAGGTTCTTGCAAAATTGCTAGGATTGTTTTGTTTATATTTTGCCTGGATTTGCAACAACATAGCAAATTTCTTTTATGAGAGAGGCGACTCTTCTTGCCAGGGGACTGACCAGAGTTACGTATTGAGGAGGAACATCTGTAGGTTTCACTGAACTTCATTAGTGAAAATCATGCCTCCGGTTCACCCGAGATGCTATATCGTGTTTGTCTCAATAGACCTGCATCATTTTCATGTTCACACGTAGAGACAGTATGACATAATTCTTGCCTTCAAACAGGATCTTCGTATACTTGGACATTACCACCTCACAATCTCGTCCATCATATGATTTATTATTATGCCTTTTAAATATTAAAAGGAAAATGTGTCCACATATATAAAATATCATCATTTAACTCCAAAACATGATGTTATCTTACATCAGACTAATAAAAAAAATAAGCACACACGGGAGGAAACCACCGCCGGTAATAAATATGGATGCCATATGTTTATCTGTTTCCAAGAATGCTATAGCTCGCGCTGATCTGCTAGGTGTTCCGACAGACTAATCAGTCCTTCATGGGTTAGCATGTCCCTGACAGACGATCCCTTTTCTGGATATCTCAAATCAAACGGTTTGTGTGTCAGACTGCCAATGTCAAAGATAGACGTTACTCGTCGACAGTCGTGCCATGTTTCCTCTGCAACGTACTGTCAGATTCGATCTATATGTTTGTGCTTCCTTGTTCCATTCTTCTCTTCTAACGGTCCTCAACATTTCTTTTGTGAGAAACAACGGTCCTCAATCTGGTGTCTTAAAAAAAAACAAAGGCGGAAATGGCTTGAAAGCTTGATGCATTTGGGGCTTGTTCGGTTTGGCCGGAACGGGCCGGAATGAGGCATGTTCCGACCGGAATATAGTGGCCCAGAATGAATCTTCTTTTTCCTAAAAATGTTCGTTCGATTAAGCTTGGGCGGAATGAAATGGAGCCCGTTTCGGAAATTTGCCTGTGGCCCAAGGCTCGGAATAAAACTCCACCTTATGATCTCTGGATTCGTTCTCTTCCGTCGCGCAAGCTGGAACGACTGAATCCTCTGAATTGAGTGAATCACCCTGTTCAATGATTATGGGACCAAAACCATTCTTGGTCCAGAACGAAAAAACCACAACCGAACAAGGCCTTGGTCCAACACCCGAAGTCCCCACACAGATGTAACGCCGTCCAACACGTTGCAATGCATATATAACCCACATTGGCGCATTACTCGCGTCGATCACGTTTTCTTGGCAGTGAACAGAATTTTGCAAGAATCTTAGAGAAAAAAAAATTGATTGCCAGTGTATTACATACATCAGGTAAGTGTAAGTAGCACAAATTTGCCGAAAATCATAGCAGTACAACGTCGCAGCAAGAGAACAGCCACGAAAGGCATCGAGAAAATAATTAGCGCTACGTGGAAACGTGGAACGGAACACGTGTGTCTGTGCAGCGGTGCACGCAACGGGCAGCCATGTGCGAGGCCGAGAACACGTTGGCGACTTAGCTGTTGGTGGCGTTGCAGAACCTCCTGACCTGCCCCTGCGCCCCGATAAGCACCTCGATTCCGGCCATCTTCACCATCGACGCCGCGAACCGCGCCATCCACCCCGTCGGATCCGCCGCGTTCCTGCTCACCCACGCCGCCGTGTCGTTCCTCGTCATCAGCGCCGCGTCCGACGTGAACAGCACGCGCCCGTCCAACGCGTTCCGGTAATACTGGTTGCTCAGCGTGTCCGGGTTCACCGGGCTGTTGTTCACCACGTTGTCCGGGCCGGCTTGCGGGCACGCGGCCTTGAGCTGCGTCGCGTAGGTCGGGTCAAGGGCCGGGTCCACGGCCGGGTACAGCCGGTTGGTGAACCCGGAGCAGCGGGCCGTGCCGATGGAGTGCGCGCCCGAGAGCGCCACCAGGTCGTCCACGCCGAGACCCTTGTTCGTGAAGCTGTTCATCAGGTCCTGCGCGTTGAAGAAGGGGGACGGGATGTTGGAGAAGACGGAGAAGGCGGAGGACACGGTGCCGTCGCGACGGCCGGAGGGGATGGGGAAGGAGAAGCCGGCGGATTTGGCAACCGAGTCGCGCGCCGCGAAGGCCAGGATGTCGGCGCAGGACACCTTGTCCGGGCAGATGGCCTCCACGGCCGCCTTGATCTTGTTGATGGCGTCGTAGCCGCGGAGGGGGATCGCCGTCTTCTCCGGCTGAGGGTTGGCTTTGGTTGGGTCAAGAAGGATGGAGGCATCGCAACCCTGATGGACGTTACCATCAATCATCAGTTCAATAAAACCATTTATTTGCAGTACGTGCAGCAGCAGTGTTACAATTTTCGAAAAATACTAAAATTTAAAACACATTGCATTGGGTCTATTCAACAGTTTTATAATCTGTTAGTAGCATTTCAAGCAAAATGACGAGAAAGTGATAATGCTTAGTGTCGGTGTGTGAGTGCACCTCCAAATGGGGGCCTGTCAAGGCTCCCTGGGATAGGTTCGGGGAAGAACGGATTTGCTCGCGCGTTAGCGTGGATGATCCAAGTGAGGAAGAACATCGAGAGTTATCCGAGGTTCGGGCCGCGAAGTGCGTAATACCCTACGTCCTGTCTTTTTTATGTGTTAAAAGGAACCCCTTATTACATGGGGGTATCCCCTCCTTTTATAGGGCAAGGAGGGGAGTACTATGCAAGTATCCGGGGGTACCCGGACACCCGATGGGGGTCCGGTCCCTCCTCGCATGTTCGACACGATCCCGACATAAATCCGTTGCGATCTTTGTCTCTTGGTTCGCGTTCCCAATCTCTCCCATCCTATTGGCCGAGAGCCCTCCCGGCACCGTAGCTACGCGGCTTCCCGAGGCGCGGCGCACGGGGAAGGCGCGCGCACGTCTAGTCGGGCCGCGGCGTCGCCGAAGGCCATCGAGTTCCGCATTAACTCCGGGTAGTTGGGGCGCCGGAGGAAACTACCGCGAAGCTTCGTACTCCCTCCGGCGCTCCCACTCCTCCGGCTTCCGCGGGACTCGTGGGCTTCGTGGCTTCGTGGACTCCGTGGCTTCGTGGACTTCATGGCTTCGTGGGCCTCATCTTCGTTTGTGGGCCGAAAGTAGCCCGTGCGCGGTTAGGGGGACCCCTAATCCCCCTACACCGACAGGAGCCCCCGGTCCCGGTCGCCGACCCGCGGGGTCGGAGCGGGGATTGGGGCCACCCGTCGGTGCCCCGTGAGGCTTGGGTAGCTCCGGGCGCGGCTTTCGAAGGGCGAAACCGCTTGGGCTACCGGGGCACGACTGCCCCGGGCGTCGCGTCGCTTCGGTTCGCGTGCCGTGGGCCCGCCCGGCGTCCGCGCTCAAGTAGTGGGAGGGCCGGTTGCTCGGGGCACGTCTCCCACTTCGCCCCTTGCCTCCCGTCTTCTCGGCTTCTCTCTCGCCGCTGCGCTCCCCTTCGCCTTCTTCTTCGCCGATCCGCGCCGCCGCTTCCGTCACCGTCGTCGCGCGCCGTCAAGATGGGCCGCGGAAGATCCTCCCCCGCCGCAGCAGCTCTCGCGCGCGCTCGCCGTCGGCGGACGCCCGCCAACGGCGCGGTTGCCCGACGCCGGGGTTGACATGTCGCGGCTTTCGCCCTTCCTTCCGGTGGACGGTGATAGGGCCGTTCGCGTCGGGGGCCTTTGCCGCCGCCGACCGGAGGGCTGGAGATCCTCCACTTCGTGACCTTCGTCGTCGCCGGCGCCGTTCCCCCGCCTTCTCCGATTTCTTCCTGGAGGTGCTTCGGGAATATGGGATCCGCATGGCGCACCTCACGCCGAACGCGGTCGCGGCGCCGGCCGTGTTCGCCCATCTCTGCGAGGGATTTGTGGGGGTGCAGCCGTGCTTCCCCATCTTCCAGCGCTACTTCAAGATGACGCTCACCAATGCCTCGGAGGTGATCGGGTGCGTCCGGCTGACCGCCGGCCCGACAGCGGGTACATAGAGTACTCGCCCGGTAGCAAGGTGGAGGCGTGGAAGAGGGCTTGGTTCACGGTGCCGTACGAGAAGGATCTTCGCCGCCTCCGCGTCCCGCCGGTCCCGGCCCAGCACTTGGCCGTCCGGGACGCCGTGCCCCGACTTCCCGAGGGCATGATGCCCGTGGTCGACCGGATCGCGGCGCTCGCCGCGGCTGGTCCGACTTCGCGCGGGGTGGTGCACGACTTCCTCGAGCGCAACATCGCGCCCCTTCGCCGGAGATCGGTCCCGTCGTGGCTGTACCGGGACTTCAACTCGCCGGCCGCACGCGCACGGGGGCGGGCTCCGACCTACCCGAGGCCGCGAGCGGTTCGCCTACTCGACGCCGACCGGGAAGAAGTGGCCCGCCTCCTTCACGTACCGGAAGGTGCCGAGCCCCTCCATCGGTCGGCGAACAAGCGCGCCGTCCTTGACGAGCATGCCCCGGCCGGGGCCGCTCGGGTTTCTCAACGCGAACCCGACTCCCGCCCCGGCCTCCGGGTACCGGGGTCGCACCTTCCTCCGACCCGGGTGCGACGGTCGCCCCGGAGGTGCCTCCGGGGCTCCGGGCGGCAGCCCCGGCGCTGCGAGGCCTGCTCCGAGCGCGCGGGACAAAGGCAAGGGGAAAAGGTCCCCGTCGCCTTCCTCCTCCGACTCTTTCGGGCCCGCCTCCGCACCACGAAAGCGGGCCCGGCAGGCTTCGCCGGCGCCGGTGACGAGGGCCGCCCCGCGAGAGAGGTCTCCTGTAGCCGCACCGGTGCAAACGGCCGGGTGGACACGCGACGGTAGGTGTGCTTGGTATGGTGCATTTCGTCTCATCGTAGGCTGATGGTTGCGAGGTGCGTTCTGATTTGCATTGTCTGCAGGATCTGTCCGGATCGAGCTGGACCCGGACTTGGTCCCTTTGGATCCCAAGGCGGCCGGTGCGGCTCCGGTGGCCGGGGCGGAGGATGACACGGGAGGGGCGACGGACGCCCCTGAAGAGGTGGCCGCCGGTGCCCCCGAGGAAGGGGTTGCGGACGGTCCCGCGGAGGTGGCCGCGGGTGCCGCCGGAGAGGAGGCCGCGGGTGCTCCCGAGGAGGTGGCTGCGGATGCCACCGAGGAAGAGGCAGCGGGTGCCTCCGCCGGCGAGGAGGATGCGGGCGCCCCTGCCGGAGAGGAGACCGCGGGTACCTCTGCCGGTGCCGACTTCGGCCGGGTGTCGCCTTCTCCTGCCGTGGACGTGCCGGGTGCCTTCCCGATCGGCGCCGCCGGGCGTCCGCCACGCCCTTCCACCCCGCGGCCGGGTGCCGGCGCCGCCAGCCCTATAGTGCTGGAGGGGAATGACTCCCCTCCGCGCGTCCGGTCGGAGCCGGGTACGGTGGTCGGCGGAGACACCTCGTCGACCGCCGCCGCCGGTAGGGGCCGCGGGCGCGGCTGGACGCGGCCGGAGCGGGTCACCTTCGGGTCGCTCGCGGCGGTACGGGTCGCCACGGGATTGGCGATGTGATCGGGGAGGCCACCCGGTCGCTTCTTGCCATGAAGGCGGCCGTGGAGGAGGCGGACGCGTCCCTCGGAGGACCGGGAGGCCGCGCCGGCCGAGCGCGAGGCGGAGGTGGCGGAGGCGCGGCGGTCCCCGGAGACGGCGGTGAAGCTGGCCCGGCAGCAATATCGGCGCCGTATGGAAGAAGTTCAGCATGAGCTGGACCAAGCTGCTGGGATCGGCGACCGGGCCGCCGAGAAGCCGCGTGACGCGAAGGCCCGCGAGGCTGAAAGCGTGAATCGTCTCCAAAGCGTCCTGGAGCGGGAGCGCGCCGTGCAGCTTCGCGGCGCGCAGCCGGAGGAGGCGGAGGCCCACATGGACCTCCGCGAAGCGGCCGTAACCCGCCGGGAGGTGACCGCGGCGGCCCGCGAGGAGGAGCCGAAGGAGCGGGCCGGCGCGCTTGCCCTTCGGGAGGCTGCGCCGGGCGAACGGGAGCGGGCCGTCGGAGCGGCCGAGGCGCGGGTGCAGCGCACCGGTGATTCCTTGGTCGCCCGGAGGCGGCGCTTCGGGGCGCGAGGGCGCCCGGCTTCCCGGGAGGAGCAGGTCCGGCTTCGTGAGGACGAGGCCGCCGTCCGGAGGGAAGCCTTGGAGACGGAGGCGGCCCGTCTCGCTCGGGTCGAGGAGCAGGTCCGCGGCCTCGCCGACGGGCTAGCGCATCGCGTCCGCGAGGAGGCTCTCGCAGAGGCCCGAAGGCCTTCGCCGTCGAGCCGAAGGCGATGGAGAAGAGCCGGGATGAGTACCGCCGGCAAGCCGAGCGGTTGGAGGCCCGGCCGAAGAAGTCGGGTCGCGGCTCTTCCGCCGCAGCTGATGGTGATGACCTCCGGCGACAACTCGCGGAGGCGCAGTCCCGGTTCGAGGAGTCCGAGCTTCAGCGTGTTGAGCCGAGCGAGCGGGCGACCGAGCCGGCCACGACGGCGCGGACGCAAGCGGAGATCGCCGCCGAGGTGCACCGGGCCGTTTCGTCGGCGTTATTCCGAGCGGGTCTGCCTTGTCTTCCGGAGCCTCTTGACCGCGGCCCGAGTGGGTATGCGTACGCCATGCGGGGGTGGTTGACTCTCCGAGCAGCCTGCATACCCGGGTGGCGGAGGTCCTGGAGGATGAGGGGCGGCAAACCATAGCCGCGGCCCTGGAGGAGGTGCCGGCGAACGCCCTGGTCCTTGTGCCCGGGTTCCCGCCGCTAGCCGTGGTGAACGGCGATGTCCCCGAGGGCGAGCATGCCATGGCTAAGGCGCAAGCTCATGCCGTCGCGCGCGCCTTCGCGGAGAGCTTCAAACGCGGCTAAGTGCCGGCTTCCTCCGCTCGCGTGTGGTTTCCTGGCGCTCGTGCCCCCTTTTGTGTTGTTGTTTTTTTTTTTTTTTTTGTCAAACCTATGTCCCCGTATGTACAGCAAGTAGTTCAAGTTTAACTTATCGTTGTGAATGGATAGCTTAAACCCACTGTTCGTTTGTTCACGTGCGAATGTCCGCGTGCGCCGTGTAGTCGTAGGCCGTTCGGCACTTCGCGAGTGACGCTTTTAGCGCGACTCGAGGCGCACGATTCTCAATCGGACGCAGCCTTCCGGCTTCCGACTAAGTCGCAGACCTTCATTACCCATCGAGGAGGGGAACGAGGACTTCAATATGCATGACGGCAATCCTGCGAGAGGTAAGAAAGGAAGCGACTAGGCGCTGTTTTTGTTCAAAACACGTTAGTACAAGTGCCTTGGCGACCGTGGCCGTGGCGATAGGACTTCCGGGTTCTATCCGGGACCATTGGCTACAGAATATTCTAAGGGTAGAATTTCTTTAGGTGCTCAACGTTCCAAGCGCTTGGTTCCGGGTACCCGTCCTCCGACTCCGGACGAACGGATCCCGGCGATCGACGGCGGTGACGAGGAAGGGCCCTTCCCACATGGGAGTTAGCTTGTCCTTGCCTTCACGCGTCCGAGCCCGTCGGAGGACGAGGTCTCCCGTTTGCAACTTCCGGGGACGCACGCGCCGCTAGTGGTAGCGGCGCAAGCCCCGGAGGTACCTCGCGCTTCGCGAGTAGTACTCGGCGTCTTGCCTCCTCGAGGAGGTCGATGTCGTCGTGCCGCCGGGTGTTTTGGTCGGCTTCGTCGAATGCGGCGACTCGGGGGCTATTGAACCGGATCTCCGTGGGTAGCACCGCCTCCGCACCGTACACGAGGAAAAAGGCGTTTCGCCCGTGGCTCGACTCGCTGTGGTGCGCAGGGACCGGAGCACGGATTGGATCTCGGTTACCCACTTGGAGCCCTTCTTCTTCAACGGGTCAAATGATCTTGTTTTTAAACCCTTGAGGATTTCTCCATTGGCGCGTTCGACTTGGCCGTTGCTCGTGGGTGGGCTCTTGAGGCAAAGCAGATCCGGGTGCCGAGGGAGTCGCGATGACGCTGCGAATGCGTGGCTCGTGAACCGAGTCCCGTTGTCGGTGATGATCCGCTGCGGCACTCCGAATCTTGCAATGACATTTTTCATGAATTTGACCGCTGAGTTTTGGTCTATCTTTGTCACCGCCTCCGCTTCTACCCACTTCGTGAACTTGTCGATGGCCACATATAGCCACCTGTACCCACCGGGGCGGTCGGAAATGGCCCTACAATGTCCGGACCCCAAACCGCGAACGGCCAGGATAAGGGAATTGTTTGAAGGGCTTGAGCGGGCAGGTGCGTCCGCTTGGCGTGAAACCGGCATGCCTTGCATTGTTGCACCAGCCTGGTGGCGTCCTGGAGGGCTGTCGGCCGGTAGTAACCCTGCCGAAAGGCTTTCCCGACCAGCGTGCGGGGAGCGTGGTGGCTGCCGCACTCGCCCTCGTGGATCTCAACGAGTATGTCGTTGCCTTCTTCCATCTTTACGCACTTCGGCAGAACACCATTGGCACTGCGCTTGTACAGCTCGTCGTCGACAACGGCGTATCGCTTGGCTTGGCGGGCTAGGCGTTCCGCGTCCGTGTCGTCTTCCGGAAGGATGTCGTCCCGCAGGAACCCGAGGATGTCGTCCATCCAGCAGGTGTCCTGCGGCTCGTTGGCAAGCACTTCTTCGCTATTCTGCGTGTGCTGCAGATCCTGCGGGTGCGCTTGCGCTTTGTTGTTGCTTGTCTGGAGCTCGGTCGGCGTCGGAGGCCGAAGGGGATGACAGGATCTCCATGAACGTCCCGGGTGGGGTTGGAGCTCGAGTGGAGGCCACCCGGGATAGCTCGTCGGCAATGTGATTGTCGCCCCGAGGTACGTGAAGCACCTCGAGGCCGTTGAACTTCTTTTCCATCCGCCTAACCGCCGCAAGGTATGCAGCCATCTGCGGGTCGTTGCATTAGTACTCCTTGGATACCCGGTTGACGACAAGTTGCGAGTCTCCCTTGGCGAGGAGGCGCGTGACCCGAGGTCGGCCGCAATCCGCAACCCCGCCGGGAGAGCTTCGTATTCTGCCATGTTGTTGGTGCACCGGAAGTGTAGCTGGACCGCGTAGCGCAGCTCGTCGCCGGTTGGTGACAGCGAGCAGTACCCTCGCTCCCGCACCGTTGAGGGTGAGGGAACCGTCGAAGAACAACGTCCGAGTAGTCGCCAGGTGCGTCGTACGGCTGCACCCGGGTGCTAAGCTCTTCCCGCTCGATCTCTCGGGGTGGGTGTCCACTCGGCGATGAACTCGGCAAGAGCCCGGCTCTTGATGATGTGTGTGCTCGAGGAAGGACAAGTCGAACTCGCCTAGCTCCACGGCCCACTTGGCCACTCGCCCGGTCGCTTCCCCGTTGCGCAATATGGTCTCCAACGGTGCCGTAGTCACCACCCGGACGGGATGGCCCCGAAAGTAGTGTCGCAGCTTTCGGGACGCGATAAGTACCGTGTAGAGCATCTTCCGGTACTGCGGGTACCGGGTCTTGGTGTCCCGCAAAACCTCGCCGATGAAATACACCGGCGCCGAACGCGCCGAGCGCAGGGCTCGGCCTCCCGGGGCACGGGCCCCAGCTCGCTCTCGCTCGTCGTGGTAGTCGGGGCCAAAGCTCCGGGTGACGCGAGTGTCGGTGCAGGTCGTTGTCGTCGGGCGTGGTTGGTGCGGATCCCGCCCCGCCCTCAATGCGAGACATGGTCGGAGCCGGAGCCCCGGGCGGGGTGGGATCAACGCCTCCATCCTTGTCTTTCCGGTCGTGGTCCCGGCTTCGCCCAAATCATGCGACAAGGTCGGAGCCGGAGCCCCCGGCGAAGCCGGAGAGCCACGCCGTCCGCGGTAGTTGTCGTGCTCGGGGCCCGTCCCGGTGCCCCACCCGGGCAGGCTGGAGCGGCCGCATCGCGCGCCCCGTCGTGAGCGAGAGCGTCCGCAGCACCCGGGTGCTCCAAGCACTCGCGAGCTGGTCGCGGGTGGAGCCCCGGGTCCGGTTGGTCCGCCGCCTTCGAGCCGTCAAGGCACCCGCGCTTGCTGGTTCGTCGAGAACCGCGAGGTGCCCGCTCCAGCCCGCTCGACCACCAGGGCCGCACCGACCACCTGCGGGTTAGCCGCTATGTACAGGAGCAGCGGCTCACCCGGTTCCGGGCGACTAAAACGGGCGCGGAGGACGGGTAGCGCTTGAGGTCTTGTAAAGCTTCGTCGGCTTCCCGGGTCCACTCGAATTTGTCCGTCCTCTTCATCGGCTTGAACAGCGGGAGAGCGCGTTCGCCTAGGCGTGAAATGAATCGGCCAAGGGCCGCCATGCTCCCGGCTAGGCGTTGCACGTCCTTGAGCCGCCTCGGAGGGCGGATTTCTTCGATGGCCCGGATCTTCTCCGGGTTTGCTTCGATCCCGCGGTGCGAGACCAGGAAGCCGAGTAGCTTCCCTGCCGGTACGCCGAAGACGTACTTCTCCGGATTGAGCTTCACCCGGTTGCGGCGCAGGTTGGAGAAGGTCTCCTCTAAGTCGAACAGGAGAGACGGTGCCTTGCGGCTCTTAATGACCAAGTCGTCGACGTACGCCTCCACGTTCCTCCCGATTTGCGAGTCCAGGGTTAAGCGCATGGCCCGTTGGAACGTGGGGCCCGCGTTTTTGAGGCCGAAAGGCATGCTCACGTAGCAAAGCTCCCTGCGGGAGTCATGAAAGCAGTCTTCTCCTCATCCTCCTTAGCCATACAGATTTGGTGGTACCCGGAGTACGCATCTAACATGCAAAGCAGGTCGCAGCCTACCGTGGAATCTACTACGGAATCTATCCGAGGCAACGGGAACGGATCCTTCGGGCAAGCCTTGTTCAGGTCGGTGTAGTCCACGCACATCCGCATCTTGCCGTTATTCTTGGGCACAACCACCGGGTTGGCGAGCCACGTCGGGTGCGTGACTTCCCGGATGAACTTGGCCTCTAAAAGCCTCTTGACTTCGGCCCGGATGAAGTCCTCGCGCTCGGGGGCTTGGCGCCTCGCCCGTTGCTTCACGGGTCTTGCGGCGGGGTTGACCTTGAGTTGGTGCTCAATCACCCTCCTAGGTATGCCCGGCATGTCCGAAGGGTGCCGGGCAAAGATGTCGCTGTTTGCTTGGAGGAAGGTGATGAGCGCGAGTTCCTATTTCGGGTCGAGGTCACCACCGATGGTGGTGGTCTTGTCCTCCGAGCCCCGAGTGAGATCTTCTTGGTAGACACCTTTCCGGAGCCGAAAGCTTCGCCCGTTTGGGGCCGGACTGCGCAGCGGGCTTCTCCAGGACGTCGCGCGCTCTCTTCGTGCCGGTATCCTCTTCGCCGCCATCTCGGCCGCCAAGATGTCCTCGAGGCAAGCCATTGCCTTGACGAGCATCCGCCCTCTCCACGACGACACCCTTCGGGCCCGGCATCTTCGGCGTGAGGAACGCGTGATGCGGGATAGCCATGAACCTGGTTGATGCCAGGTCTTCCAATGATGGCGTTGTAGGGGAGGCCGATGTCCGCGACGTCGAAGAGGAGCTTCTCCGTGCGGAAGTTGTCCCGGGTACCGAAGGTGACCGGGAGCTCAATCCTACCCAAGGGGCGGGAGCTACCCGGGAGCACTCCGACGAAAGGGCGCGAGGGCTGCAGCTCGGCGCGTGCCCACCGCAGGGAATCGTAGACCTTTGGGGTGATGAGGTTGAGGCTCGCGCCTCCGTCGATGAGGGTGCGTCCCACCTTCTTGTTGCGGATGGTGGGCGACACGACCAGGGGGATCTTCCCCTTGGTGTTGTCCGGACCCACCATGTCGCTCTTGTCGAAGGTGATGGGGACGTCGGCCCACTTCGGCGAGGCAGCCGCGGCCTTGCCTTCGGTGATCGCGAGGACCTCGCGGCGAAAGCGCTTGGCCTCACCTTTGGACGCGAAGCTCGAGGAGCCTCCGCTAATCACGGCGATGGAGTCGTCCGCGCTCCGGTACGCCTCGACTTCCTCTTTCTCCTCCTCTTTCTCCTTTTCGGCCTTCTCGGCCGCCCGCCGCTCGTCGCGCCGCTTGATGCTCGCCTCGGATGTAGCGGCACTCCGACCGGTCGTGGTCGTTGGTGCGGTGGAAGTAGCACGCGAAGGTTCCCGGGGTTTTAGGCGGCGACTTGCCGGTACCCGCGGGGGTGGGCGTCGCGCCCCCGGGGGACGGGACTCCCGCCGCGGCCACTTCTTCCGCCTTGCGCTTGCGCGCGAGGTTCTTCTTCCGCTTCTTGGAGAGGGTGCCCCCGGACTTGGGAGAGGAGGTACCCGGGTTGGATTTCGCCGGTGGGTCGTGCCACGCTTGGGCCTCCCGGCGACGGGCGCACTCGTCGGCCAGGCTGGAAGAGGTCCGTGACCGTCTCCGGCCGGTGTACGCCCACTCGCCCGGGATATCCTTGTCTCGGACGCCGTGGCGAAGGCGGAGAGCACCCGGGAGGGGTCGATGCGCGGGATGGTGTTGCGGACCCGACCGAAGCGCTGCATGAACGCCCGCAGCGTCTCGCCGGCTTCGGACGATGCGGTCCAGGTCGATCCGGCTCCCGGACGCTTCGCCGTTCCTTGGAAGTTGGCCATGAACTCCCGGCACAAACTCTTCCGAGGATCCGATAGACTGCGGTGCCGGGTTCATGAACCATGACCGAGCCGAGTCCTTGAGGGCCAGGTGGAAGTAGTTGGCCATGATGTCTTCGAGCCACCGGCGGCCTTGACCGCGGTGGAGTAGATCTGTAAGAACTCGTCGGGGGAGCAGTGCCGTCGTACCTCTCGGGGAGGTCCGGGCGGAACTTGCTCGGGCCACGTGACGTCGCGCGGGCGCCTTGAGAGGGCCGCGCAACCCCCGAGGAAAGAAGGGTCGAGCTCCTTTCTCTTGCGCTTGGGTTGGCGCTTTGGGGACGTCTCCGCTTCCGGCCGTCGCGGTCGTGGGCGGAGGTGCGCTCACGTTCGCGTCCCGCTCGCGCGAACGCTCGATGTCGACGCGTGCATCCTCCCCTCGCGGCGGCGTCTCGCCGAGGTCGTTGCGCAGGTCACGGTGCCCCCGCCCTCGTGGGGAGTGGACGGAGAGCGAAGCCACCGGCGGTCGCGCGTCCTTGGCGCGGTTGGCGCGGCGGTCGTTGTCGGTCGGCGGCCGCTGCGGCCGGCGTGACGGTCCTGCTGGCGCTTGGCCTGCGCCGTATCCGGGAGTTTACCCACTCCGGTGAGCCACTCCCTTGCTTGCTCTCCCCGCCGGTCCCGCCGGCGGGTTGTTGAGCATGGTCTTCACGGCGGTTAGGGGTCATCCCCCTCTTCTTCCTGGAAGGGGCGACGCGCAGTGGCACGCTCGGACGCGAGCGGCGTGACGGCTTGGGCGTGGCGGTCGGCGCCGCGCTGGCCCTCCGCAGCACGCTCGGCCGCCGATGCGCCGGACGATTGTCGTGGGCGAGCGGCCCGCATGACGACGGTCGCGGCGACGGCGTCCGGTGGACGCCTGGCTGGAGACGCTATCCTCCGTTCGCGGCGTGCTCGCGGACCTCTACATGGTGCGAAGCAAGATTTCGCGGCGCGAAGCGAGATCTACGACCTTCCCCCTTCCTGGCGCGCCAAATGTCGGTGTGTGAGTGCACCTCCAAATGGGGGCCTGTCAAGGCTCCCTTGGGATAGGTTCGGGGAAGAACGGATTTGCTCGCGCGTTAGCGTGGATGATCCAAGTGAGGAAGAACACCGAGAGTTATCCGAGGTTCGGGCCGCGAAGTGCGTAATACCCTACGTCCTGTCTTTTTTATGTGTTAAAAGGAACCCCTTATTACATGGGGGTATCCCCTCCTTTTATAGGGCAAGGAGGGGAGTACTATGCAAGTATCCGGGGGTACCGGACACCCGATGGAGGTCCGGTCCCTCCTCGCATGTTCGACACGATCCCGACATAAATCCGTTGCGATCTTTGTCTCTTGGTTCGCGTTCCCAATCTCTCCTTCCTATTGGCCGAAAGCCCTCCCGGCATCGTAGCTACGCGGCTTCCCGAGGCGCGGCGCACGGGGAAGGCGCGCGCACGTCTAGTCGGGCCGCGGCGTCGCCGAAGGCCATCGAGTGCCGCATTAACTCCGGGTAGTTGGGGCGCCGGAGGAAACTACCGCGAAGCTTCGTACTCCCTCCGGCGCTCCCACTCCTCCGGCTTCCGCGGGACTCGTGGGCTTCGTGGCTTCGTGGACTCCGTGGCTTCGTGGACTTCATGGCTTCGTGGGCCTCATCTTCGTTTGTGGGCCGAAAGTAGCCCGTACGCGGTTAGGGGGACCCCAATCCCCTACACCGACACTTAGCCTCTCGCATCACGTACCATTACAAAGCAATCGTGGAAGAGCAGGCGAATTAACGCGGCGGGCAACGTCGGGTCCTTGTCGAACATTCCATTGACGACATTCCTCACAGTGTCCTCGGCGCTCGGGCACGACGAGCTGTAGAAATTGTACTGCAAAGCTGCAGACGACATGGTGATGGACGTGGCCAGGAAGGCTACCATGAGGAGCTGCAGACATGCCAGCTTCGTCCTTCTGCTCATCTTCCTCAGGCTCTGGGAAGGAAAGAGAATACTAACCCAATGAATACACAAGGAATGCGTGTGAGAATGTTCGATAAAGATGGGTGATGTGACAGCCAAGGCAGTTTATGTATTTATAGATGCACAAGGGAATGTTCAGCATGATGGGTAATGACACTGAAAATGTAGATTAAAAAAGAGATTGAAGAATATTTGGAGTTCAATCACTAGAATATCTGCCAGTTCGTGTTGTCCAACAATATGGGCGCAGAACAGCTACTCCATCAGTTTAGGCGTTGACATGCATCAACTGGCTGGAGCGGCGCCGCTGAATTTGCTGGGGCTGCTGATTGAAGTACTTTACTTCTTTTTTTTTTGGCATCGATTCAAGTACTTTACATTTGACTAATAGACGTCCGCATGGTTGGTCCCTATGTATCATTCCTCTGGTTATCTGGATAAATTTATTTTTCTTTCGCCCATTTGATTTAATCAAAGGCTTATTTCAAAGATTTCAAAATGCATGAGCTTCGGTGGCCACAGAAGTTATCGACTACTGTTCTGGGAAACCGTAGCAAAACCAGCAAGGCAGTGACAGAGCTTGGAGTATTTTTCCAAACAAGTCTAGAAACTAAGGGCTTTTTATAAGGTCTGTCTGTTTTACGATAGTCCCAGGTCTATCTCGTAATGGCTTTTTATAAGGTCTCTATTCAAAATGCATGAGCTTCAATTTCCTATGAGTTCGTTTGCCCTGGGATATAATTAATTCCTGTGATAATGGACACATGCTGGGAATGAGAGTTTAAAAGGTTCCTTCTGGAGGGTGTAACATTGTCAAACTGGTTGACAAGTATATTGTACAAATCAAAGATGGCGCTACAGTGCTTTTGTCGAAAGACCTACGGAATGGCTCTTTGCTTAAACATAAGTAGCTGGAGGGAAAATGTTTCAGAGGACATGGTTTGGTTATCCAAAGCAGAGCAAGAGACAAATATAAAACAATCTCATCAAGAACGGATACAGACTTGAACTTAATTAGTTATTCTTTGGCTGTTTTGATTGTGTTCCTCTCGCTAGGTTCTTTCAAAAAGAAAAGAGGGATAACCACCAAATGACATCTGCCACATGTTTTTGAAAGCGAAGTTAGTGGAGTCAATTTAGCCTCATCATTGGAGTATCTTTTCGTAATACATGCAATGTACAATGCACAAATAAGAAGCTGATGGTTGTTTACTCACGTTTCCTGTTGACCTGTTGCGAACCATGATCCTGTTCTCGCATAAGTTCACATCCCTTCGACAGAAATTTTTTTTCTAGTGAGAGGTATCAGGTATGCATATACGTACTGAATGTGCATGAATAATCCCTTTATTTTTTCTTACTTGGCTTGTTATTACGGTACCTCAAAAACAAAGTAAAAGGTTAGTTGCATAAACAATTCCATATGATGTTTGGAGTTTAAGATTCCCACCCGTAAGTATGCTTGTTGTAAATAACTATCCCTTACCGTATTTTGTTACAAAAATCACCCGGTTGACATGTGTTTAATTGATTCCATATGTTTTTGTGATATAGATTTAAAAAAGGTAAGTTAAATATTTTTAACTATTAAATTTTTTAAATGAGTCTACTTCATCTTATTTTTGTGAAAATGTTTTCAAATCTCAAACTTTAAGGGATACCCCCTCAAACTCTAATTGCATCTTTTGTTGCACATTTCTTTGAAAAATGAGAAGATTATAGCTCTAAAATTTTAGAAAGTTTGATAATTGCACCATTGGCAGATCGAAATGAACAAAAGGGCTTGGGGTTTTGAAATATTTGAACAAATAAAACATGTGTAAATTGGGGTGATTTTACAAAAAAAGGATGGGTGGTTATTTGTAGAAAATTAATTTATAGGTGAGAATCTCAAACGCCAAATGACATATGAGGTAATTTATGCAATTATATCAATCATAACGTATAAAGAAAAAGGGAGCCAAGGCAGATATAGGGAGGCAAATCTCTTTCCCCTCCAATTCCTCCACATGTGCCCAACACTTACGATTCTTCTGCTATAATACTTCACCATGATGAATATGAATAATGATCAGCATGTGCTTATGGACGTTCTATTTTTTCAACGTTTCAAGTTAGAGCATTTCAACGTTTTTATCCTTAACTACTATGTAAGAGAATATAATCTTTAATTGCATGCCAACAAAAATAGTAGACTACATTTTGTTTCACTTCGGCCATGTTGGGGGCGGATGAGAGTGGTGGTGATGAGGAGTCACACAGTAACACCCGTCCATTCGCTATCGGCACGGCACACCAATTTATCCCAATAAAGAGGTTCGATTCATTATTGACACGGCACACCAATTTATCCCAATGAAGAGATTCGATTCCGTTCGGTGCCATATATAAATTTTCACCTTTTAAAAAGATGTTATGTAAATAATTAATTTCAAAGCATTAATAAATTTTGTATAGTTTTCAAGCCAATAATATATTAACGAAACTATATTAACAGCATATAGATGATTATCTAAATAGACTGCACAAGCTACAGGAACCCACATCTAGTGTATATTTCGCTGGTTTTTGTGAATTACCAGCAAAACAAACTGTACAAGATGAGTTCGCTGGCAAACCCACTTGCATCTCTAATTTAGCTACTAAATAATTTATTTAGTTAGAGTAATATTTTTTCCGGTATTAGTATTCTTTCGTCCCAAACACAACTAAGTTCTTAATTCCACTTTTGAATTCCTATGGTTGTATCATGTTTCTCATGGTGTTTTCTTTATTGTACGCTTTTTTCTATTTTTCTATTTTTTATTCCTTCGTTCCAAACAAAACTATACATTCCAAACAGACCCTAAGTCTCAAAACCTTTTTATAATAACCGCTCCACAACAATCGGAAACACCGAAACACTCGATCCAAGAAGCAGCCAAATTTGTCAGCTTCTTCCGCTCTAACAATTCCATGAAAAGAAAAAGGGGCTAGATCAGCTAAAGGCATGTTCCCCGTTCTCTCCCATTCGCGCCTCTGTTTCTTTGTGGGCGCCAAGTCCGTTGCAAATTGAGCCGATTTGATTTGTGCCCATCCTCTGGGAGGTGGATTCAACGCCACAGGGCACTAGTTATAAAAAAACGCCACAAGGCACTAGTTATAAAAAACGCCACAAGGCACTCAGCCGAGCACGGTTAATATGAAATTTTAGTACCTGGGAGGTGCGTTACTAGGGATGGCAATTCGGGGCCGGGTACCCGAAACCCAGCGGGTACCCGATCCGATGGGTCCGGGCATGGGTCATATTTTTCACCCATGGGTCGCACCCGTACCCGACCCGCACGAGTGTCGGGTATGGGGCGGGTTTGATTTCCGACCCATGGGTGACCCATCGGGTGCCCGAAACAGCCCAGATAGTTATATTTAACTTTTTTTTTAGAAGGGTACAAATTCGAACGCACACAATACCACTCACACCACACTCACACCTCACGCACGCACACGCGTGCGCGTTCGAAGCACACGCCTAATCTAGAGAATTGGAAGGACCCGAGATCCTTCGATGTGCGGAAAACGCACAGTCCCACCGAACACGCACGCGTGTACGTACTCTATTCTATCCGGACCGAAGCTCGGAGAGACGGGAAAAATCCCAAGGTGAGACGCACCGCGTCGAGCAGCGCTCGAACGCGGGCGGGCTCGCTGGCAACCGCCAGCCCAAGCCAACCGAGCTTTCTCGGCTACTAGTCTTTGCAATTGCAGCAACATTAGTCCCTAGACATATTGTGGCCCATAGAGGAAGCACTCCAGCCCCAACTCATTTCCTTGTTGGGCTAGAGCTATCAAAGCCCATTATTTCATGAGGCCTCCAGCTAGCTACCATCGTTGGCCAAATAAAAAGCAATCACGAACGAATCTTCGTCTTCGAAGAGCCGCGCCGCCGTAACTCGACCGGATCTCGTGCTCCTCCGCTGGAGCTCCTTCCGTCCGAGCGTCCACTCCCCACCTTGCACCCAACCGATCGCCCCTACTCCAGTCCGTCACGCGTCGGCGCCGCCCCATTTCATTGCTCGGACACGAGCACCGCGCCGGCAGCTAGCCGCCCTTCCCCGCCGGACCGACCGGGCATGCGCATCGCGCTGCCTCCTTCTTCCCCCGCCCGGTAGGAGCGTCGCGCCATCGCCTTCTTCCCTCATTTGGGCGAGAGCGTCGCATCGTCGCAGGCCAGCCCCTTCGCCATGCGCCGGGCAGCCAGGCGTGCAAGCACCGCAAACCCGATCGGGACCCGAAACCCACCCGACACCCGACGGGTCCGGGTCCGGGGCTGAAATTTCGCCCACGGGTCCGGGTCCGAAATTTCACCCGCAGTAACTCGGGCTACCGGGTGGGTTTTCGCTCTACCCGCCCCGAACCCGACCCATTGCCATCCCTATGCGTTACCCA